>JAMXDD010000005.1:756114-887155 GCA_024733475.1 Syzygium grande | reverse complement strand
AATGGGGTATAAAGACCAGTGTTTTGAGAGTGGCCCTTAGCGGTCTGGCAAATGTAGCATTTACTGACAAATTGCCCCACGTCTCGCTTTAGTTGCGCCAATAGTACCACTCTTCCACCAAGGCTACAGTTTTATCTCACCCCAAATGTCGCCGAGAGTACCTACATGAAGCTCTCGAATGAGTTGTTCACGCAAGGAACCACGGGGAATACTTAATCTATTGCCAAAGAACAAGAATTTTTCTTGAATTATCATATCGCCATGACAACTTGTTTCAGAACACTTCTCCCATATCTCACCAAAATCATCATCCTTAGGATAAAGAAAGCATAGGTGATCAGAACCGACAACATCGGTCATGGTCACCGATTAATCGCAAAGACGTTGACTTAGCGCATCTGCCACTTTATTTAAATGGCCTGCTTTATGACGAAGCACAAAATTAAATTGCTCCAAAAAAGAAACCCATTGTGTATGCATTCGATTTAAGTGCTTCTGACTCTTGATATATTTAAGAACCTGATGATCAGTGTTAAGAACAAATTCCTGTTGATAAAGATAGGACTGCCAATGCTTTATAACTCGCACGACAGCATAATATTCCTGCTCATAAGTCAACCAATGCCGGTGAACTTCATTAAGTTTTTCACTAAAGAAGGCTATAGGCTTACCTACTTGGGAAAGGACAGCGCCAATCCCGACGCCGGAAGTATCACAATCCAGCTTGAACACCTTTTCAAAATTAGGGAGCATCAATACCGGCGCTGTGGAGAGTTTTTCTTTTATAAGAGCAAAACTAGCCGAAGCTTCTTCTCTCCAATGGAATTTGCCAGTCGAAGAATTTTTCGACCTCCCAAAGCCAATCAAGGAAATCTTCAATATCCAAATTCCCATTGAAAGTACGGAGATCTACCTTTAGTTGATACTGCTCAGGATCTCGTCGATATCCTCCCTGACGTTGATTCCCACGAACATGCTCCTCCTGGAATCCCCTGTATTGGCGACTATCACGAATCTGCATCTCTTGGAAATCTTCATCTTCGTCTTCCGTATCCTCGACATAGTCTTGACGCCTATGTTGGGGAATTCCTCCACGCCCTATAGCATCTTCGGGATCACGAGCGATAGGATTTCGCTCGGCTAGAAGAGCACTAGGTGCATGATTTGTGGACAAACGCTAGATGGCATCAAGGATCTCTTGAAACCTCCAATCGGTTTGAGCCACGAACTGATTGAACTCAGCCCGCGTAATAGGCTCGTTCTCACGGCCCTCAGCAGTGGGGAGATTGACATTTACGTTATTCACTATCGTCACAGGAGAAACCTGCTTTGATACCAAATGACGTAGAGAAAAGCATAAATTTGGAATAACTCCAAAGAACTCGAAATTTTTATTCAATAATACTATACTCTTAATTACAAGATAGATATCTTATATATAGAAATAGGACTCCTAATACTAATGGAAACCGAATAATTAAAGAAACTGCCTAAATGATAATACAGAAAACTGCCTGACTGGTAATATAGGAAACTGCCTAAATAATAATATAGGAAACTGTTTGACTGGTAATTTAGGAAACTGCCTAAATAATAATATAGAAAACTGCTTGAATGGTTGTTTTCCTCAAAATCAAAAAAACTGTCGAGATTTTCAGTAATTATAGCGATCACATTGTTCAAAATAATCACAGGCTAACTGTTCTATATCTTGTTTCCAGTTGCATTTCTTCTTCCAAGTATCTAGCAAAGCTTGGTGCAATGAATTGATCCCACGAGTGCTTTCGGAAGGCATATGTAGGATCATGAAACCTTCAAAGCATCATATTATCGTGCACTGGCACAAATAAAGATGGCGGCTACCTTGTGCCCAAGTGGACTCTTCACGTCGCTTATAATTAGAAATATTTCATTGTTGAAAGTAAGAAGCAGTAAGTCAAATGACGAAAAATTTTGCAGCTGCAGAGGACAAAACAGTTGATTACCTCCCAACATAAAATCAGGAGGTACACTTTTTGTTGTTAAGCCACATCTCAATCTCATCACGAAACTCTATTCCACTACCTTTTACCAATGTTGAAGCAACCCGATAGTATGCCCAAAATTGTACAAAGAGCGGTGCGAAGAATCCTCATATGCATTTACTTTCCTCTCTTCTCGAAAATCTTTATTACATGTATCCCTTTGAGTTGCTTTTGATTTCCATACTTTGTTTAAAAAGCCACAATGGAAAGATCCGAGGATGAGAAGCTGAATCTCCTATTTTTATTGAACATGACATAAAAGTTAAAAGGACTTTTAGTTTTTATTTTGAACCGGTTCTCCATGGAACCGAAAACCGAACCTTTTCAAGACCGGTTCCCAAAATATTTTACCAGAAGTGAATCGGTCCCCATGTGAACCAGCTTGGAACCAAATCAACTAAGGCCAATTTGATTCAGTTTCAATGCTCTCCATTCTTCTAACCACGAACTAAAGCTTGAATTCTTTGCGAACATCGAGAGACACCTCTTTTCCTTCAATCGCCTTCATTGCATATGCTTCAAACTCATCGAGTCTATCTCAAGAAAAGCCAGGTTCTTTGGGTCACTCTCCTCCCCGATTTTGTCCAGCCACTCCTTGGCTTCCTCCACCCTTGCCCAAAAGCAAGTGTCTTGGGTCAAGCTTGCATACCGGTCCTCCTATTGCCCGGTTTCACGACAACTCTCTCACCACCACCGATCGAAAATTTCGTACCTCCTCTCTCTTCCATTGCTTATGTAGTGGCCTTTCTTAAGGTGCATCCCCGATCGATAGTACTCCACAATGTCCAAGGGCTCCACGAGGAGCTTATAGAACTGTGACGACTTACCAATTCTGATTGCCTCGCAAATCGTGGGAGCTCTTTCTCGTCCATCAAGTGTATGACATCGTCCCAAAAGGCTGCAAGCTTGTACCTGTTCATGTTTATCTTGGACTCTCTCTTTGAGGGCCCCCTCTGCTTGAATGAATCATAATATCCTCTTTGCTCTTCAGACTTATCGCAACAAGCTTTATACCACTCTATCTCCACCCTATAAGGAGTGATTTTGGATAGCCTAATGGCTAAGTTGGCGGCATTTAGGCTCGGTGCACACCCCATTCGCCTCGTCATCTTCAAACAATCTTTTGCCATTGGTGCAATCAATACCTGAAAAGTAGGGGGGGTCAAAGAACTTCTAAACTTGATGAATTGTACCCAAGAATAAAACATAGATCAATACATTTACAGAACACGATCACTCGACGATTTTAGGTGCCGTGTTTCTACCTGTCGATAAGTCCCTGAGGAGTTCAAAGCCAACGAAAGACTTGCTTCATAGCTTGATTCAGAGAGATCTACTTCCATGAAGCTTCTCTTCAAAGATTGATGAGTCAGTCTTTCAACATACCACCCATAATTAAGGTGCTCCTCAATGACACAATTTGGAGAACCTGTCCGTAGCATCAAATGCATCATCTCGTTGATCGATACAGCGTTGTCCAAACAAATGGCACCCTCATCTGAACAAAACAAGTAATTCCCAAACGGCCAAAATGACCTCCCTCCCAAGCCTTCCCCTGCCTGCACCAAGCGCTCGATGTCGGCCACAACAGAGGAAAATAACCGGGCTTTGTCTTCTTTAGTTAATTGGAGGTTAGCGAAATTCATAGACATCATAGACGTGTACCAAAATCTTACGAGGGTCTGCCACTGGGGAGTCGAAACAAGTGATCGGTCGAGAGATAACCTCGACATTATATCGTGCATCGACACGATGTTGCAAAAGCTGCCCCCCATCTTTCCCGGAGGATGGCTCGGAAAGTGACTCGTTGCCGAGGAAAGGAGAGCCGAAACCAATGCATAAGACTCGACAGGGGTGGGAAGACGGATTTGAGGTGGGAGAGGAGCCAAGAGCTACAAGGAAGGCAATCGATCCTCCTATGGAGTGGCCTGTGATCACTATTGACTTGGTTTCGGTCAACAAGCTGTCAATCTGCATACATATTCAAGAATTCTTGAAGTCTAGTTAAAAGCTTCCTGAAAAAATCTCGATTACAAAATGCTTCAAAGACTTCATTGAAAAATCAACTTACACTGGATCATGTCAAATTAGAAGAGTTACACAAATAGATCTGGTAGGAAATCATTGGTCATACTACAATTGCTAAACTATACGGAACTGTTTATTTGACAAGTTAAAACAACACTAACTTGTTCAGCAAATGATGATACATGTGCAAATATGCTTAAGACCTGTATAGAATGTATTTATATGTATGGCTTTTGTATTTAGAAAATCTATGAGAAGAGTACCATTTACGACCAGAGAAGATCTGTCTCATGAACAGTTAGGTCCAAACCAAAATCATCGGCCTACAGTATTTCGAAATATTCGGACCCAGAGGTTATCATGGACCAAACGGGCCGGGTAGACCCGCCCATGCTTGATCAACGTGGACAGGCCCGAAGGACAGCAAGCACTTCTTTTCTTGAGCTTGGCCAGCCCACTTCGGCCCGTCAATTAATAGTCCATGGCTTAAATTAAATTTAATATTTTAATCGTCATCAACCTTGCAAAAGTTCTAAAATAATGGAAGCAACTATTCAAGAACAGTGTATAACGCTAATATCGGGAAACGGCTAACCTGGCTCTGAAAATCAGGGCGCGAATGAAAATCACGGAAGAGGCGAAGAACTCCGGAGTGGACCATGACCGGCTCTTCCCCGTCGTAACGGCATGTCAATGGCGCGAACAGCCCATGGTCAGCCGCATCCAGCGGCGCCAGCATACCGTAGCTCGGATCCAAACCGAGCACCGGCAACTCTTGGATGCCCGAGAACGCCACGTACCCCACGCCCCGACTTGCTCCACCACGAAGGCCCCAGGCCCCATCGGGTTCGCAGTGCTGCACAGCCTCCACGCCTCCTCCAGCAGCGGGGTCGACGCCAGGAAAGTCCCCAACATCTCGGCCGTCTCGAACCTTTCCAAAACGACAAAAGTTACGTGAAGAAAAACGAACAAAACAAAGCGAAATCAGAGCAGGAGAAGGGAGGAGGCTGCTACGGTGAAGCTTCGGTGTCCATTGTTTCCCGTTTTGCTCGTCGAGTGGGAACTGGAATGAACATAGACCGTGAAGTCACGGCTTGAAAGTATTGCTCGAAAGTAAAAGGTGATGGCCTTATATAGGGGTGAGATGAACGTGGAAGAGCTCGGTGCGCTGCAACGGGGGCTCTCTTCGGATAGACCGACGTTTTCTGCCATGCGTACACAATTTGTCGGAACGAAAAAGTCGCTGTGGGGTATTTGATTATGACTTGCGTAGCGTTTGCGATCCGGAAGATGAGCTAGCACTGTCACACATCAGATTTGCAGCTACAGCTTCAATGGCTTTTTGGTTCAGCATTTGAAAAGGGTTTCGGAGCTCTAAAATTCCTGGCTAAATACAAATAGCCTTTGGTTTGTTTTCTTGAAAATCTTTGGGAAAATCTAATTGCATTTTCAAAAGCATTTAAAAGCCTTTAGCCCAAGATAGATTCGAAGGTTTTTAGGAAAGCTGCATTTTCGAATGCAACTATAATTTTTTTCTTCCAACTTGGTCCTCGCTCGGGGTTTCATAATTAAGGAAATGTCCTCAAAAACTCTAATTTTGCCAATGAAGGCCTCCGGGAGCAGCCGACGGCTTAGTTTCACCGGCAAGTAGTTTAGAATTTTTTTTTTTTTGAAAAAAAGACTAGCAAGAGTCCTTTGTGTTTTTTTTAAATGCACTTTACCAAACACTACTTGCAATAAGGAAAATACCTTTAGCCCAAAAGACATTTATACGTTTTCTAGGGATTCTCTCCGAAATCGAACTAAAAGGGCTAGAAATCGTTTTCTTTTGAAGCAGCACTATGCTCAAGAGAGTTGCTTTTGATTGTACCTTTTTGTGGCCAATCTTGTAACTCTATTGAGCGTATTCAAGTCATAATTAGATTTTTGAGAAAATGACACAAATAGTCTTTGAATTTTAACTCAATATGTAATATAATTTATGAACTTTTAATTTATTCAATACGGTCCCCCTGAACTTTAGCCCTATGTGTAATGTGATCCATGAACTTTTAATTTGTTAAATATCATTCCTGAACTTTTGGTAGTTGTTTGATACAATCCTTGAACTATATGAAAATATTTAATGTAGTCCTTCTATTAATTCAAGTTCGGAGACTACATTGAACATTTTTATATAGTTTATGGACTATATTTAACATGTATTAAAAGTTCATGGATTATATTGAACAAAGTAAAAGTTCAAGGATTATATTACACATTGAGCAAAAATTTAGAGATTAGTTATGTCATTATCCCTAGATTTCTCCATTTGCGTGCTTGTGTCGTGACAAGACTTGGATCTTCCTGCAGATTGCACGTTGATTCTCAGAGGTAAGGAAGAGAACTTGCAAGCAAAAACAGGAGAGGGAGACGGAGAACGTGAAACAGCTCAGTTGCATTTGGCCATACAAGGTACAATTACAATTCTGCCCTCTAATTTCCACAGTTTCTTGGCATTATGTAATCTTATCGATAATTTCACTTTATTATGTAATGATCCAAATATTTCAAATCATATGAGTCGAAACAAAAAATAGAACCCTTTTAATATCAAACCCGTAGTTTAATATGATACACAACTATTGCTTATTGAACATATTTATATATTCCGACCAAAAAAAAATCATATTTATGAATTAAAATGTTCTGTCCATTTGATATCATTGTTGTCGCGAAGAATTTTGACTTTAAATAATTCGAGAAGGGATTCGTACGCGTAACGCGCGTAAAATTCCACGAAATTTCCACAACCTAACTTAGCCCTGTCTTTTGAAAAAAAAATAAAGAATAAAACCTAACCACCGTGTCCATCAATCATCTTTGACAGGGGTTTACGACCGTGGCATGCGTTGGGTCAGTCAATGGATAACTTGGAAGCAAATGGGGGATTGTCAAGTGTACCAATTATGAACGATTTGGCTGAGACAAGGGGCGTAGCAAATTAGCAATTTAGGGTGTGCGTGAATACCATTCTGTGTCCGAGAATAATTTTTAAACAGAAATAATTTTTTTTTATTTAGTACACGGAAATAATTTCCTCAAGATTTAGAAGTTTATTGATAAACCTGGGCTCCAAAATTTCTATTTCTAGAGTAGAAAAGAATAGAAATGTGTTTGGTAAATTACATAAAATTTCTGTTCACAAATAATATTTTGAATTGTTTATTTTTTTTTTTCTTTCTAACTATTTTCTTCTTTGGCCATGGCTCAAGCGAGGGATCCGCGCCCTCGCCGGCTTCGACGGAGGCGGCCGGTCGCCCTCATCGGGGCGAGGTCGGTTTCGTCGTGGTCGCGATGACGCAGGCTCGACCGCCAGATGTCCGGGCAAGGCCGCCTCGCCCGCGGCGCGAGGGTCCGCCCCTCGCCCGAGGGCGACCCTCGCCTTAGCGGCCGATTTAGGGCCGTGACACCCTCGCCGATTGGGGGAGGTCGGTAGCGGCCGCCCAACCCAATGAAGAACAACACAAAAATAAGAAAAGAAAAAAATTGATTTTCAAAATTGTATTGAGAAACAAGAAGAACTTTTTTACTTTGTTTCTCTTCCAAAACTGTTTTCTCGACACAAATTTTTGCAAAAATGTGCCGGAAACAAAAAGTTTACCAAACGATTTCTATTTCCAAACTATTTCCTAAACAAAAGAACAAATTTTCACCGTTTTGGACGCGTGCCAAACGGGCCCTTATAAACCCGAGGAAGAAAATGGTTAGGCAATAGTTATTCCGGTACTTATTAACTATTTTTAGAATTAATATCAGAAAAATTTTTAAATTAATATATCCGTGATTTAATTTATTTAAAATTAATTTTTGACTATAAAAATCTCTCATACTAATACACTTATGACAATTTTATTCTCTGTTAATTTCCGTTAAATTTTACCGTTAAAAATTTCTGAGTAGGATGACACGTGGCGGTTTGACGGATGTACCGGTTTAGGATTTTACATAGGTTTATCGATTTGTGATTTTTCGTAGTATTAATCCAATTTAACGGAGGATAAATTTATCACAAGTGTATTAATTTGGAGTTTTTGTTGGTCAAAATATTAGTATGGAGTAAATTTGTCACATTTGTATTAGTTTGGAGTTTTTAGTAATTAAAAAATTAGTTCGGAATAAAATTATTACGAATGATCGATTTGAATTTTTCATGGTGTTAACCATTATTTCTAGCATGAAGCTTCGTAATAAAAAAAATTGGTTAATATCACGAAAAATTTCAAATTAATATATTTATTATAAATTAGTTTTTGATTATAAAAAACTCAGTACACTTGTCTCCGTAAATTTTAGTTAAATCTTCCAAATCAAGATTATTTTATTTTCATTTTTTTTCTCCTTGTTCTTGTTTTTATTTTTTTGTTCCTCTCTTCTTCTCTTTTCACTTCGCCATGACAGGCCGCCATCAACCCAGCCGTGAGATCAACTTAATCCTGTTCGGTGGCCTTCGGGATGCCGCCGCCGCCGACGGGGATGTTGCGGAGGGCACCGCCGGCTGCCCCGTATCCACGACAGCTCTTGCAAAAGTGGCGCGACTAAGAGAGGTTGTAGTTGTTGTAATAGCAGAACTTGAAATTGCTGGAATTGCAACGAGGGCATTTCGGCTGTTCTTGCTCTGGGAATGGAGACCTCGTCGTGGGTTGAAACAGTGATGATGGGTCTTGTACTTTTTTTCAAGCGAGGCTTACAAAGAAGAAGCTCGAGAGTTCCGAGAGTTTCGAGGACTCAAAATGGTCGGGACCAGATGTTTTGAGGCCAAAGTGATTCGATTTTGACAGCGAATCTGTGAATTAGAGCTCAAAGGGCATGTGCGAAACTGAAATCTTGGTCCTGTATGGTTCAGCGTAAGAGGAGAAATTAAATCAAACGTGAGATCGGGCGCCTCGATTGCGGGTTGGGCGGCGACCTCCATTAATGGAGGTTGACCAAAGGGAGGGAGAGAGAGAGAGAGAGAGAGAGAGAGAGAGAGAGAAGAGCTTGGGCTCGTTTTGTCGTCGCCCGGGCACGAAATGGATCTGCAAGGCTTCGGGAATGACTGAGCGAAGGTAAGATGCCTTCTTGAAGCTTGAAAAACTGGAAACGGAAATAGGGGTCTCGGTCGAGACTGCCGGAGATGATTCCGACGACTGCGTACAGTCGCGGAGGGGTTGTCGGAGGTCGTGGTGCGGCGTCGGAGGCCTGGGTGGCGATGGTTGAGCGTCGGTGAACTGTGGCCCAGCGAGTCCCGTGTGAAGAAGACGATGAACAGTGTCGCTTACCCAGGTTGTCAATGGCGGCGGCAAAGGACGAAATGTGCAAATTGCTTGTGGCGTATATGGGTCGCTTACACGTGTTTCATCTCCACTGGCGCGAGTCGGTCTGTCGCACTTCTCGGTAAGCTTCGCGAACTCTACCTCGTGCTTCGCTATGGTTCTGTTGCTGTTTGTGTCGGCAGTCTGACGAAATGTGCGGTAATGTGGCTTAAGATTCATATTGTAGATCTTTGGTCCTTTAGAGTCATTGGCTTGTTGGGTGTGCTGTTGAGCAAGTTTGCTGCGAGCCAAGGTGCGTTGTCCCTTTTGAATTCTTGAACTAGTGTCCAAGCCTGACTTAACTTTGCGGTTCCCTTCCTTCGTAACATGAGCAAATTTTCACACTTGAAAATTTGGGATTCACACTTGAAAAGTGTTTGAAAGGTCAAAAACTATGCTGGCGGTGTCATTACTCTTAGCAAAAGAGATTGTTTATCTGAGTATATGAATGTGAAAGAAGGAATCTTTTTTGGGTCTAAAATAGACTCCTTTAGTCATAACATCTTATAAGAATACAATTTCAAAAGTAAACAGAAAGGATAGAGGAAGTTGTGCTGGTGTAACTTCGAACTGCAATGCTCTTTTCATAGCTGAAATGTTGCCAAATTTGAACCTTAATGAGATTCTTTGCACTTCTACTTCAAGAGAAGCTAGCAGAATGGACTGAAGAAGACTAACAAGAACACTTTAGAGAGGGGAAAGTGCTGCATGTAAAACCATTTTCTCGAAACTTAGACGCTGTTCTGTTTTCCAACAGAATTTAAAGGAAGTTAGCGAACAAAGTCCTCTGAACTGCTAAATGCTTCATTTTCCTCGATATAAGTCTTACTTATGCTATATGGAGGGCTTCTTTTGAAAAGAAGTTGATGCTGTTCCAAGATATTTAATGATCTTATCTTTGGGAACCTTTAACAGACGATCGGTTCCCTCTATTTTTGGGCTGTGCACCTCGCCGGCCCCAAATGTGGTCCATTTGCTTCATGATGTCGCGCTTGGCTTGAAGCCATAGGCCTCAAAGCTGGCATCGGCACTTAGGTAGATTCCTTATTCTGTTTGCTTCTTGTTCTGTTTCCTGTTGCATTTCTTCTTCCAAGTATCTAGCAAAGCTTGGTGCAGTGAATTGATCCCACGAGTGCTTTTGGAAGGCATATGCAGGATCATGAAACCTTCAAAGCATCATATTATCGTGCACTGGCACAAATAAAGATGGCGGCTACCTTGTGCCCAAGTGGACTCTTCACGTCTGCTTATAATTAGAAATATTTCATTGTTGGAAGTAAGAAGCAGTAAGTCAAATGACGAAAAATTTTGCAGCTGCAGAGGACAAAACAGTCGATTACCTCCCAACATAAAATCAGGAGGTACACTTTCTGTTGTTAAGCCAAATCTCAATCTCATCACGGAGCTCTATTCCACTACCTTTTACCAAAGTTGAAGCAACTGACATAACATGCCTAAAATTTTAAAAGAGCAGGCGAAGAATCCTCATATGCATTTACTTTCCTCTCTTCTGAAAATCTTTATTACATGTATCCCTTTGAGTTGCTTTTGATTCCATACTTTGTTTAAAAAAGCCACAATGGAAAGATCTGAGGATGAGAAGCTGAATCTCCTATTTTTATTGAACATGACATAAAAGTTAAAAGGACTTTTAGTTTTTATTTTGAACCGGTTCTCCATGGAACCGAAAACTGAACCTTTCAAGACTGGTTCCCAAAATATTTTACCAGGAAGTGAATCGGTCCCCATGTGAACCAGCTTGGAACCAGTCGACCAAGGCCAGTTTGATTCAGTTTCAATGCTCTCCATTCTTCTAACCACGAACTAAAGCTTGAATTCTTTGCCGAACATCAGCGGACACCTCTTTTCCTTCAATCAGCTTCATTGCATATGCTTCAAACTCATCGAGTCTATCCCAAGAAAAGCCAGGTTCTTTGGGTCACTCTCCTCCTCATTTTGTGCAGCCACTCCTGGCTTCCTCCACCCTTGCCCAAAAGCAAGTGTCTTGGGTCAAGCTTGCATACCGGTCCTCTTATTGCCCGGTTTCTCGTGACAACTCTCTCACCCCACCACCGATCGAAAATTTCGTACCTCCTCTCTCTTCCATTGCTTATGTAGTGGTCTTTCTTAAGGTGCATCCCCGATCGATAGTACTCCATAATGTCCAATGGCTCCACGAGGAGCTTATAGAACTGTGTGACGCTTACCAATTCGATTGCTTGTGCAAATCGTGTGGGAGCTCTTTCCTGTCCATCAAGTGTATGACATCGTCCCAAAAGGCTGCAAGCTTGTACCTGTTCATGTTTATCTTGGACTCTCTCTTTGAGGCTCCCTCTGCTTGAATGAATCATAGTATCCTCTTTGCTCTTCAGACTTATCGCAACAAGCTTTATACCACTCTATCTCCACCCTATAAGGAGTTATTTTGGATAGCCTAATGGCTAAGTCGGCGGCGTTTAGGTTTTGGTCTGCGCGCCCCATTCGCCTCGCCATCTTCAAACAATCTTTTGCCATTGGTGCAATCAATACCTGCAAAGTAGGGGATCAAAGAACTTTTAAACTTGATGAATTGTAGCCAAGAATAAAACATAGATCGATACATTTACGAGAATGCGATCACTCGACAATTTTAGATGCCATGTTCCTACACATCCGATAAGTCCCCGAGGAGTTCAAAGCCAACGAAAGACTTGCTTCATAGCTTGATTCGAGAGAGATCTACTTCCATGAAGCTTCTCTTCAAAGACTGATGAGTCAGTCTTTTCAACATACCACCCATAATTAAGGTGCTCCTCAATGACACAATTTGGAGAACCTGTCCGTAGCATCAAATGCATCATCTCGTTGATCGATACAGCGTTGTCCAAACAAATGGCACCCTCATCTGAACAAAACAAGTAATTCCCAAACGGCCAAAATGACCTCCCTCCCGAGCCTTCCCCTGCCTGCACCAGGCGCCCATGTCGGCCACAACAGAGGAAAATAACCGGGCTTTGTCTTCTTTAGTTAATTGGAGGTTAGCGAAATTCATAGACATCATAGACGTGTACCAAAATCTTACGAGGGTCTGCCACTGGGGAGTCGAAACAAGTGATCGGTCGAGAGATAACCTCGACATTATATCGTGCATCGACACGATGTTGCAAAAGCTGCCGTCCCATCTTTCCCGGAGGATGGCTCCGGAAAGTGACTCGTTGCCGAGGAAAGGAGAGCCGAAACCAATGCATAAGACTGACAGGGGTGGGAAGACGGATTTGAGGTGGGAGAGGAGCCAAGAGCTGCGAGGAAGGCAATCGATCCTCCTATGGAGTGGCCTGTGATCACTATTGACTTGGTTTCGGTCAACATGCTATCAATCTGCATACATATTCAAGAATTCTTGAAATCTAGTTAAAAGCTTCCTGAAAAAATCTCGATTACAAAACGCTTCAAAAGCTTCATTGAAAAATCAACTTACACCTGATCATGTCAAATTAGAAGAGTTACATGAATAGATCTGGTAGGAAATCATTGGTCATACTGCAATTGCTAAACTATACGGAACTGTTTATTTGACAAGTTAAAACAACACTAACTTGTTCAGCAAATGATGATGAGTGTGCAAATACGTTTAACACGTGTATAGAATTTATTTACACGTATGGCTTTTTTATTTAGATGATCTATGAGAAGAATACCGTTCATGACCAGAAGATCTGTCTCATGAACAGTTAGGTCCAAACCAAAATCATCGGTCTACAGTATTTCGAAATATTCGGACCCAGAGGTTATCATGGACCAAACGGGCCGGGTAGACCCGCTCATGCTTGATCAACGTGGACAGGCCCGAAGGACAGCAAGCACTTCTTTTCTTGAGCTTGGCCAGCCCACTTCGGCCAGTCCATGCCTTAATCGTCATCAGCCTTGCGAAAGTTTTAAAGTAATGGAAGCAACTTTTCAAGAACACTGTGTAGCGCCAATATCGGGAAACAGCTAACCTGGCTCTGAAAATCAGGGCGCGAATGAAAATCACGGAAGAGGCGAAGAACTCCGGAGTGGACCATGACCGGCTCTTCCCCGTCGTAATGGCATGTCAATGGCGCGAAGAGCCCATGGTCAGCTGCATCCAGCAGCGCCAGCATACCGTAGCTCGGATCCAAACCAAGCACCGGCATCTCTTGGATGCCCGAGAACGCCACGTACCCCACGCCCCGAACTTGCTCCGCCACGAACGCCCCACTCCCCACCATGTTCGCGGTGCTGCACAGCCTCCACGCCTCCTCCAGCAGCGGCGTCGACGCCAGGAAAGTCCCCAACATGCTGCTGGTCTCGAACCTTTCCAGAACAACAAAACGTACATAAAGAAAACGAACAAAGCAAAGCGAAAATAGAGCAGGAGAAAGGGAGGAGGCTGTTACGGTGAAGCTTCGGTGTCCATGGTTTCCTCCCTTGCTCGGCGAATGGGGGACTGGAATGAATATAGACTGTGAAGTTATGGTTTGAAAGTATTGTTCAAAAGTGTAAAAAGGTCGTGGCCTTATATAGGGGTGAGATGAACAGGGAAGACTTAGGTGCGCTGCCCATGGGGCCCAACCAGAGATGGAGAACGCGATACAAGGAGAAAATATTGTGTCCCCGGTGGGGCCCAACCAGATATGGAGAACTCGTAAAGTTTTTGGTGAGTCCGCAAGTGGGGCTCTCTGCGGAGCGCGGATGGACGTGATTATGACTTGCGTGGGGAGACGTCTTCGATACGGAATACGAGATCTTGTAACAAGAATTTAAGATGTGGATCATCTTATGATTTTTGTCTTGTTAATATTTTGACTTTTAAGGGACTCGTGCACTGACGGTGGATGTCCGGGCATCAAAGAGTGAAGTGAAGTGGGGAACGGAAAAGAGGGAGGTCGTTGCGTCGGATAGATCCACGTGGACTGCCGGGGCTGTCTTTTTCCTGCTTCTTTTTAATGATTAATAACTCGATAATTCGTCTCAAAGAAAAAATCGGTGTGTAATTTGATTATGACTTGCGGGACGTTTTCGATACGCAAAGACGAGTTGGCATGGTTGCCAAATTACATTTTCTGCAACCCTAATTTTGAGAAATCCCTTTTTTCTTTTGAAGCAGCACTAGCCTCGAGAGAGTTGCTTTTGCTGGTCCCTTTTGCTACAATATTTACATATTAAATCACCCATTCATCTCACAGTTTAAACTTTTTTTAAAGTAGTTGGCTGTGATCCGATCAAATCTTTCATGACATCGAGCTAATGGAGAACAGATCTTATTGCAAATAAAAAGGTGAAATTTCCGAATTTGAAGCTATCGTATCATGATTTGGCCAACTTATAAATTTAGATATCCCTACTTTACCACTTTGATCCTGAAATAATGAGCTGGGCACGATGGAAGGAAACACGGTCTCATAAAAAATAACGTGTTGTGATATATAGATTCGAGCGGTTGGAGGATAGAGACATTGATATCCCTTATGGCGATCAATATAGCCAAGAAACACGCATGGCAATGACCGAGCATCAAACTTATCTTTGGTGTAGTCCCTATGATAAGGAAAGCATCTATAACCAAAAACTCGCAAAAAAATTATAATATGGTTTTTGCCAGAATAAGAATTGATAAGGTGATTTCATGCCCAACACCCTTGCAGGAAGTCAATGCAAGAGAAAAATTGCCGTTTGGAAGCTTTTGAACCAATATTTTTTAGCTTGACCAAAAAAAAAAAAAACAATATTTTTTAGGAATTCCACTTTGACGAAGTACAGTTAATCCAATTTACAACCAACTATTTTCTAAATTTTGAGTTATCTATCACTGGTTTTGTTGATAAAGGATAGGAAAACGGAAAGGTTCTAATAGTTGGAAACCGTGAAGGTGATTTATATACCTTGAAGGCACCAAAAGAATCACTATTTTCGAATCAATTCAGGAAAGCTAATGAAAGTACTTAGCATCAAAGGTTGGGACATCTACAACCGATGACAATCCAACATCCATAATACTTCCATATGTAGTAGTTGTCAAATGGGCCGAGCATCTAAACTTTCTTTTTGCCTTCCAAATCTAGTACTACTAAGCCTTATGAAAAGATACATTGTGATTTGTGGGGAAATGCTCCAGTAATCTCATTTCAAAGGTTTTAGTATTATGTTTGCCTTTTAGATGACTATACGAGATATACTTGGCTGTTTCCATTATGGCAAAAATCTGACTTTTTTTTTTTGCATGTTTTCTCAATTTTGAGAAATATTTGGAAAGACAATTTGGAGGGCTGCAAGCCAGTTTCCACCCTTTCGCTGCTAGCTCTCATTCTAGTACAGATGCAAGACTATTTTCAAATCCTACGCTATATCAAAGTATCGTCGGAGCTTTTCAATATTTCACAATTACACGGTCGGATATTTCATATGCTTACCTCACCACGTTAACTCACCACGTTATCTATCAGATAGTCCATTTAACAATTAATCTGTCCGAAAGAAAATGGTTTTGGCGTAAGTAGCTGGTTGCCGTCGATAGCTGCGTTTGCTTACCTCTTCATACTGAAAAAATGGAAATGATGCAGTTTCTGAGGAAGTGATATAGCAGCGAGTCTCTCTCCCTCCCTCTGTATGCGTGGACCACAGAACCAAATAAATGTTGCGTCCAAGTATGAAATCTTTTTCTCTTTCCACAAATATTTATACAGTTTCTTCGCGTTATGTATTCTTATCGATAATTTCACTTCATTATGTAATAATTCAAATGTTTCGAAATCATACGAGTTGAAAGTAAATTAATTATTACACATTCAACAAAAAATATAGAATAGAATACTCTTTAATACCAAACCCATAAGCAAATATGATGCGCAACTATTGCTTATCAATCATACATCTATAAATCACGATGTCCCGTCCATTCGATACCATCATTATCTCAAAGTTATGACTTTAAATGATTCAGGAAGGAATTCATACACTTAACACAAGTTGGATGATTAATTTGATTTTTTTATACAATTTATAAATCATGCAAATCACTTATATCCTAGCAATTTATTATGCGTGTCCACATGATCAATAGTCTAGATGGATTCACATGCTATGCGAATACCATTTCAATAAGCAAAATCACTATAAATAGCCATTGGACTACAATGCAAGGCTACTTGACACGATGAAATGTAGTTTGAAACATGGGAACGTCGGAAATTGAGGTGAGCAGGAGAAGGGTGGCGTAGAGGTGAGCTGCGATGAAGCTACGGTGTTCCATGGTTCATTGTTTCTGCTTTCGTTGAATGGGGAAGTGAAATGGATATCAACCCTGAATTTGTCGACTTTAAAAGTGGGTCAATTTGGGTGATTTGGGGCCAAAGACATGAGGCCAGGCCAGCGAGTTGGATCTTTGCTGAGATGAGGGGCGTTGATGATGCAAATGTTCAAGCAAATAATTCAAACAAAACCTTGCTTAGAGAAAGAAATCTCGAAATTCAATATTGATGATAATGTTCTGTTTCCCAAAAAGAACCCTAAAACAAGCTTATATATCCCTAAATCAAACCCTACTAAAATTGGAAAGCGTATAACATCAAATTAGGAAACTACCTTTTTTTAAAATTAACTCATAAAAATATTAAGATAATAGAAAAACCCATCTAAACGATCTCGAATCGCCAAAATCCATCATAGATCATAGCCAAAGGCTGTGTGTTGTGTTCAGAACATCGTTTTGCTTCAACCAACCGAATTTGAACCTGATTCAATGTCATTGACCCGTCTGCGGTTCTAGTTGCATCACCGCTTTCGCCTTCCATTTGGACTTACCTTTTGCCCAATCGATCTAGAAACGTACCACTAACAGATTCCGCATCATTCTCCTCCACTTGAAAAGAACTCGACCTTGAGTTAAAATCAGAATCTGAATATAACGGTTCTATAGACTCATGAAACGGTGACAAATCAACAACATTAAAAGTGTTGGATATGCCAATACTAAGTAGAAGGTCTATAACATAAGCATTATTGTTGATCTTCTTGCTAACAATGTGAGATCCATACTTCTTTGGCTACGCTTCTTGTAAAATCCAACGATAATCGTTCTTTACGAAGAAAAACCATGACTTGATTACCTACAGTAAACACCGACTTCCGCCTGTGTTTATCTACTACAGCTTTATACTTCTGATTAGCTTCCTCCAGCTTTTGTTTTAGAATCTCACTCTCTTTAGGACTCATCCTATAATGCGGTAAATTAGGCAGACTAGCACTAGGAATTAAGTCTACGTGATACTGAATATTGCGCATAGGCAGCAACCTATCTGGAATCTCTTCAGGAATCAGTTCGCTAAATTCCTTCAATAAAGGCTTGACTACTTTGAGTTGCTCTTCTACTTGTAATTTAGCCTCGAAGACTTGTAATTTAGCCTCAATCTCAATTGCTTGTTTCACAACTAACACGTGAATCTGTCGGGTCTTCTTAACCTCAGCTTCAAATTTTCTCATAAGGGTAAGGAAATTATTTTCAGCAGAATGTTTTCCTTTGTTCTTCAGTGGCAATAACATATACTTCACTTCATCCTTCATTAGGTTATATTGATTGCTTTTTTTCGAATACTGAGCATCTACATCAAATTGCTACAGTCTCCCAAATAACATATGACATACATCCATGTCTACTATATCACAATACAGCTCATCATGATATTTTCCAATGGAGAATGGAATTTTGCATCATTCAGTCACCTGAATGCTTTCCGCTCCAGATTAATCCATCCAACGTATAGGGATTAGAATGCTTTTTCACGGGTATTTCCAACTTCTTCATGCTCCTTTCTAATGATATTCTTTATGCTTCCACTATCAATAATCACATCAAAGATCTTTCCCGAATGGTGCACCTGGTTTGGAATAACCGATGGCGCTGAATCATTTTCCTATTTTGGGGCCAACATCATTCTGCGTACCACACAGTTTACTTGCTCCTCTTCTTCATCTTCAAAATCATCGTCTTCACCATCCAGCCGCACGCAGCAATATCCATCCTTCTCCTCTTCTCCCGCTGCTACATTTATGGTCTTTCTTTGAGGGCATTCATTAGATCGGTGCCCAAGCTGATTACACCTATAACATTTTATTGTGGCTAGTTTAGGATTAGGGTTCGCAGTTTTTTGTGCTTACGTTCCCTTAGCCCTCGGCTCGTTCATAGGGCGCTTTTCTATCGCCTTATCTTCCCGATTTCGCCCCGCATTAAAGCGATTACTAAAATTGCTCTTCTCTCTTCGAATCTGCTCGAATTGCTATCTCGATAATTTTCGTAACCTCTTCTTCCCCTATCTTGCTGCATCAATTACGCCTTTATCGCCATATTCTTGGCTTCGGCTAAATTTCACAGAAATTGCACCCCAATTTTATCTCAAATGAAGGGTTTTAAACCATCGAAATATTTGGCCACCGCTGTCCCTCCGTCTACGATAAATTATTCCACCTTGCTAATATCATAAATTCAGCCATATACTCATGCACAATCCGATTGCCCTCACTGGCAATGTTGGTACTACTTGGAACATAATCTGTTCATAGTCGGTGGAAGGAATTCACCTTTAACAGCCTCTTCATTCTAGTCCAAGTTCGAACTCTATCTTTTCCTTCTCGCTCCCTCTTATTATGCAATCTCTTCCAACATGCAGGCCTTTTTAAATTTGCAGGCTACTAATCACACCATTTTCTCACCAAGGGTCTCCATATAGTTGAAGAATCTATCTATATCATCAAGCAAATCCAGAATTTCTTTTATACCTAGACTTCCATTAAAATAAGGGAAAATGACACAAATAGCCCCGAACTTTGACCCACCGTGCAATTTGATCCCTAAACTTTAATTTGTTCAATATAGTCCCTAAACTTTAACCTAATATTTAATTTGGTCCTTGAACTTTTAATTTATTCATTATGATCCTGAAATTTTAATATGTGCTCAATTTAGTCCTTGAACTATTTGAAAATGTTCAACATAGTCCTCCCATTAATTCAAGTGCAGGGACTATACTGAATATTTTCATATAGTTCAGGGATTAAAAAAAAATTAAACACATATTAAAAGTTTAGGAACCACATTGAATAAATTAATAGTTTAGGGACTAAATTGAACATTATGTTAAAGTTCAGGGACTATATTGAACAAATTAAAAGTTCAGGGATCAAATTGCACATTAAATCAAAGTTCAGGGACTATTTGTGTCATTATCCCTTAAAATAAGAAATATTGACTTTCAATTTAAAGTCTTTACCTTCACAATTGTCGTAACGCATCGTCTTCCATCTCTCCTATCATATCCTCTTTGAAATCCTTCACATCGATGTTTGCTGCCATAATCAGCACGTTCCGCATCAAAATAATTGTTTTCTTCTTCTTCCGAACTATCTGAAAAATAGAGGGTTATTCAACTTGTAGACGAGAACATGCCTATCAACAGGATCATCGCGAGCAAGATCTCGAACCCGGCCATCCGTCATTCCGCCGATTTCGGTTCACATCAACGCCAAGACTTTCGAATCGATCTGTTAACTTGTCAAATCGTTATTCGAAATGACGAAAACTTTGATCGAGTCGTTGATCCAAGCGTTCCATTAAACGTTGCTTCAAACGTTGCGGTAGCGTCGTCCCTAAGGGTTGGGGCTCTAGTCTCCCGAGCATCGCCACGAAGATCACTGTTAGTCGCCATAAGTTTTGATACCACTTGACGTAGCGTTCAATGAATAATGATAATGTTTTGTTTCTCAAAAAGAACCTTAAAACAACCTTATATATCCCTAAACCAAACCTTACTAAAATTGGAAAGTGTATAACATCAAAATTAGGAAACCGCCTTTTTTAAAATTAACTCATAAATTAAAATAATAGAAAAACCCATCTAAACGATCTTGAATCGCAAAAAATCCATCATAGATCACAGCCAAAAGGCTGTGCGTTGTGTTCAAAATACCGTTTTACTTCAACCGACCGAATTTGAATCCAATCCGATGTCGTCGATTGGGTCTCACGGTTCTAGTCGTATCACCATTTCGCCTTCCGTTTGGACTTTTACCTATCCAATTGGTCCAGAAACGCATCACTAACAGATTCCGCATCAGATTTGTAGAGACAAAGAAGAAGAGGACTTGCACACAAAAAGACAGCACACTCAAAGAAAGATGGAGAATGGGACAGAGCACGTTGCTCTCGCGTGGTGTGGTGGGGACTCTTATCGGATAAATCGACCCTGTCTTGTCTGGCATGGGCTGTCCTTTTCCATTTATTTTTTAATGATTAATGGCTTCATTTATTTATCGAAAAATTGACATTTTAAAAATTTTACAAAAGAAAGTTACCAAAAACTTTAAAATATATCTACTTGACACATTTACCATAATTTTTTTTGTGATACAATAAATCATAAACTTATACCCGTGTGATACATTTACTTCAACTTGTATCAATGTGATCCATTTACTCTAAACTTTTTTTTGCGACACAAAAAACCTAAACTTATATCTTCATGGGGTAAATATGTTACATGAGTATAAGTTCAAGTTTTAAAAATAATTTGAGGTAAATATATCACATGGTTATAAGTTTGCAGTAAAAAAAACATGAAATAAATGTGTCTTATAAGTATAAGTTTGAGATTTTTGATAAAACAAAAGAAAAAATTTCGGATAAATATGTCACAATTGGCATATTTTTTGGTTTTTTGTGGCGTTTTCCCAAAAAAATTTTCCCAAACGTTAATCATTATTAGTTCCTACAAAAATGAATCAACAAACAATAATTCATGCTTAAACATGTTCGTTGATGATGGGAATATTTTCTGTTGCCTCATTTCTTAAGAGATATAAGCGATCAAAATTAAAAAATTTTTTTTTCAATTATTAATTTTTCATGAAATAAATAGAATTTAAGGACGCAATAATTTGTCTCAAAGGAAATGTGGCTATGTACTTGATTATGACTTGAGGAACGTTTTCGACACGGAAGACGAGCTGGCATGGTTGCCAAATTACGTTTTGCAACTCCAGTTTCAATTGCTTGTACCTTTTCTGGCCGCTTTTGTAACTCTATGTGGTGCACTCTCTCCCTCTCTCTTTGCACGTTGACCATAGAAACAAAAATGCTGATCATAGTTTAATTAATTTCGCAAAATTAACGTGACAACCGATGTGCTAAATGATTATCGGAATAAAATATGACTTGTTTATTTAAATGTCAACATGCAATTTGCTACATCACTTAAGCGTGCGATTGCTTCGTTACATTTCATTGAGGTCAATTGGCTATGCTCGGATATTTTTTTTTCTCTAGTTGTTATATAAATTAATTCTTAATTGAGTAATTTGACCATGTTAAATTTTGGAACTTGAAATCCCCGAAATAATTTCCTGTCGATTTGACTGTATCTTACAAAAGCTCGTGTAGCAATACAAAGAGGTCATAGTGAAAGAGAAAACGTTAAGTGGACTCTCTCTTTTGGCCGCAACCAAGGAAAATAACCAGGTTATGTCTTCTTCAGTTAATTGGAGGTTAGCCAAATTCATAGAGTTCGGTGATATCATAGACATGTGTCAAAATTTTAATAGGTAATGCCACTTATGAGTCTAAACAAGTGACTGATCGAGAGATAACATTAGCATTATATCGTGCACTGACCCGACGTCGCAAAATTGCCGTCCCATCTTTGGCAGAAGATGGCTCAGGAAAACGACTTGCAAGAGCTCGTTTCCTTTTGCGTGGTGTGGTGGGGACTCGGTTAGGATAAATCGACCTCGTCTCGTCTGGGGTGTGCTGTCCTTTTCTTCTTAATCATTAAAAATAAATGGAAAAGGACAGCGCTCGTAGGATAGCCAAAAATATATTCTTGACGTACTTTATCATGACTTGCGGACACTTCCGATACGGACGACGAGCTTGGAATGGTTGCCAAATTACATTTCCACAACTCTAATTTTGAAGTCCCTTTTTATTTCCAAGAGTTGCTTTTGCTTGTATTTTCCCAGATTAACTTTATTGTCCACGCGTTAGTCTTTGGTAGTATAACGTGAAGATAAATTTTAAGTCTGCGTTAGTGATTTTCGGTCAAAATTGACCGAATGAATTAATTCGTTTAAGAAATTATCAAAAGGTTTAAGACTCAATTGGCTAAATTGAAAAGTTGAAGACTAAATTGACATAAATGCAATAGGTTTAGAATTTTTGTAGTAGTTTCCCCCTTAAATTTTGGACTTTGAATCACTAAAATAAATTCTTATCAATTTGACCATGATTTTATATATTAATTTTGGAAAGCTCGTGTCACAATAACAAAACGGTCTTAAGATAAAAGATCCATTAACTTACCACGTTATCTATCAGATAATCCATTTAACAATTAAACTAATGGAGAATTCATTTTTTTAATAAAAGGAGCTAATTGAGAAGTCTCTTCTTCAATTAAAGTTTTATAATTCGAGATATTGTAATAAGAATATGAATAATTATAAGTTTTTATGATTTTTGGTCTTAATAGTATTATGAGGAAGAAGGTCGTACACGGTCAATAGTAATTACAAAGCTAATGTTTTTTTTTTTTTTACAAATCAGGAAAATACATCGGCAATATGAGCGTCATTGTTTTGCTAGCCTAAAAGGTGTTTACCATTGGCGAAAATAAGAACAATAAATAATGGTTCTTAACATCTTGCACCATACGCGCTTCTCTTATTCTCACCAAGAACTTCCACGAAATTTGTTCAACCCGACTACCCCCTTGGTCTTCTGACTAAACACTTAATAAACGCGGGGAAGAAAATAGGTAGCCACTGGTTATTTAATTACATAGTGGACGGAAAATTAAGCTATAGCACTAGTCAAGATTTGTCAACTCGCGAATTGTATGGTCTTGGCCGTTATGTTGGTACGTGTTTGGATTGATTTGGAGATGGTGGCGAGGGCAAATAGATTTCTTAGACATTTTCAAATGGAGGCACGAATGTATTGCATCATTGTTTGGCTTAGGTTGACTCCACCAAGTTAATTTGCGGCCTAATTTCATTAAAAACCCTAAACTTTAGGTCATTTCATAATTCTACTCCGAAACTATTTTTTGTCTTTTGAAAACTCATCAATTTTCGTTTCATTCTCAAATCTACCCTCCGTTATTTTCCGTCCAATTATACCGCTATTTAACTCACCACATTTTCTATCGTGTCATCGTTCTAGTAGTCTATTAGACAATTAGACTAGCAGAGAACTTTTTTCTATGGAAAAGAACAACAAAACAAAGCAAAAGTGAAGGAAGAAGATGTCCAACGTATTTGATAGTTTCAAAAACTTTTCAATAGTTTCAAAATATCACATCAACTCCAAATCAGGGGCTTGCGTCTGTTGTCAGTCATGGACCAACGGCATCACCGGCTAGTTGGCATCTATGGCTGGTCGGCTAGGCTACGCCTCGTTCAAGCCCCTGATTTGGACTAGCAATGATGGAGTTCTACGACGGCTCGACTGAAATGGGAGAGGCCAGATTTGGATTCTCCATATCTGGATGAGCGATGCTGCAGCCGATCGCGAGCAACGATAGAAGGGGTGGCTCGAGCCAACCGCGTGCAAGGTTGGAAGGGGTGGAGATTGTTCGACTGCCGTCTATCCTTCCCAGACCTACATCGTGATTCCTCCGCTGCTCCATGGCCTCCTCGACTAGCCTCGGATTGCGCTCCTCTCCAACCTCCACCTCGGCTCGCCTCTGTGACTGCCGATTGCTCTTCGGCAAGTTGCACCCAAAAAAAAACTCGCTTGCCCCCTCCCTCCTCTTGCGCAGCACTTCCACTGCACCACACCCCTCCGCCGGCTCTTCAGCCGCTTTAAGCCTATCAGTGAGGCGGGTCTTCGATCTCTTGTAAGGCGAAGGAGAGAGCAACAACAGCTCCTGCAGGGGGAGGGAGTTGTTGGAGGATCTCACAGAGAGCTGAAGGCAAAGGGTTCTTCTGGAGCGACAAAGGGATCAAAGTTAGTGGCGTCATCAGCCAGATCTGGTTGGCTCGAGGATGGAAATTATGGCAGCTCGGGCGATGGAGACGGCCGAGCTTGATGATCGAATGGCCGGACATCTGCGGAATTGAAGGCAAAGGGAGGCAAAGGGAGAGAGGACGGGCGAGAAAACCGAATTTTTATCTTGTCATCACTTTCCAAAGACAAGTTTCAATTTCATCACCCGCACGCGATGCGAGTTCCATCCATTCGATTGGCCAAAAGAAATTCCATACGTGGAAATGAAAAATGCCTTGTAGCGGTAGAATTAATAAAAGTCCAACAAAAATTGAGTAAAAAAATTCAAACAAAAAACTTGCGTCATTCCGACAGAATCCGCTAGACAGAACAATCAACGACTAGTCTACGAAGTATTTTTAAATGCATGCAACTATAAAATCCACGCGATGGATAATTGAGTGAATCTAACATTGCTTTTGGTTTGTCTAGGTTTGACTTTGCATGCACTAGCACTTGTCTAATATTAAATCTTGAAAACTTTCCCATGAACTTCTTTTTTTTAGTAATTGACCATTATACTATTCGTGTAAACAGCGTAACTCCCGACAAGTGAGATATCGCTCCACTTTCGTGAAGAAAAAGGCGACATAGCTTATGCATGGTCCTTACACTATTCCCGAAAGAAACGAACATCGAAGGACCTTCACCTTCATCTTCATCTCCTTCGGATCAAAAAGGCAAGAGAGCTATATCGCTATCCATGCCCTCCTGCAAATTGAACAAAAGGTTCTGCTTGTTGAATATATTAGCTGAAAAAGAGAGAAGCGCTTTTTGTTGGTAAGAGGAGTGAGAGAATATATTAGCACCTCCCAGATGAGTAATGATCTTCAATCCCCATGCCAGCGTCTGAGCAAATGAATAGCTGGGCCAAGTCGCAAACTCCAGTGAGGACAAAACACAATGCACGACTCCTGCCAATTAAGTCTGCGCACATTCCAACAGCTATCAGAGGATACGATTAGGTGACAAGTTGCACAGTCATAAGAAAAGGTTATCATACAATAGCTTAGGTGAGTAAATTGCAGGATACACTTGCAGCCTTTCTCCATTCAAAAGCTCCACATGTGCAAATAATGGCTCACCAGAGAACAACTGTGGCGGACATAAATCAACAAAAACAACTGCGTTTAGTAGGGATGTGAATAATCAGTTGGAGACTTCCTACATATATAAATCATATGCCCACAGGTACGTACCTTTCCTTGCCTTTGTTTGCACACCCACTTGGGTATTATGTTGGTATATGCCAATAACTCTTCTGCTACCGACGAGATAACAAATATGGGAACCTATGGAGAGAAAAAATGGTATAACAAGGACTTTTTTTAGTTATAAGACAAAGAACTCTGAAGAACCATTTTTCCAAAAATATTGATTGCCTTTTTCATTCTGGAATATCTCATTCGGGAAGTACATTGGACATAGACTTCACTTGCAGCAGTGAGAGGGACCAGAACTCTAGTTCGCAAAAGCAATTGCAAAAACAAAATCCTGAGACTAAAACTGCATGATCACCTAGGAGACAACACTACCAGGCTGACCACAGCCAATGATTTTTAGCCAGGAAAACAAAAGAAGGATTATGTTTTTGCTCTCTGTGGTTCTGAAGTACAAGATCGCATTGCTGCTCGAAAAGGAGTTCCCACATTTTTACATTGTAAAACCCATCACACAAGCGAGACAAAGTAAACTGAATATACAATCTGCAGAATCAGCAACTCTCATCAAGTTAGATTGGTTTACCGTTAAAATGTGGCGACAGCCAATCAAACTAACTAATACATCACCAAATTTTAACCAGATGAAGACATGCTTAGGGCATCCAATGTGGACAAAGTGCCATATATAGAGTAATTATAGCTTGTTCAGGGTTTTAGCAATGGGTTAAAACATAGCATACTAATTCATCACCTGACTTTTTGAACGTGCAACTAAAGGAAACAACATAAGCATATAGTTTGGTCCAGGTGATTTTCATCGTCCCCCCAAAAAAAAAAAAAATGGTCTAGGTTATTTTCTTGTGTAGGAACACAAATAGTTCGGGCTTTTGATCACCATCATTAAGTTCATTTCAAGTGAAATTCGAACTTTATGCTTGTAGCATCAGCTTTATCTGATATCCACTGAAGGAAGAGAAGACCGATGTCACAGTATAAATTTTAGATGCAAACCAATGGAATACCTTATAATGTGATGATTCCAGGCAAATAGATATCTGCTCCAAGAGTTGTAGGATGATTCCAAGTCGTCCTATAGGAATGAGTACTGAACCACCGGCTTTAACAGCATCAACTGCACAGGAGCATATAAAGTTCAATTTGTCCATTTCCTCTGAGCTCTCATCAGCATGAAGAAAGAGCTCCTCCAGATCACTGGTTTCATCACAGTAAACTCACAGTTTAATTTCATAGATGCCAAGTGTCAAAAGCTACCGTATTAGAAAATATGAAGAGCTGGAAGAATCAAATGGTACTACACTGTACAACCATGCATTTGGTCATAATACTCACGACCCAAGAGGAGATATACTCAATAAAACAGGTTACCTCGAAGTTGAAGAATCCTCAGGAGCAGTGTGATTACTCCCCTTGTTGGCAGGTTCCAGGAGATCCAGAGATGAAAAATCTGAATATATTAGCACATCGCATGATCGAAGAGCGTTATAATTAAACTCCAAAGCATGACCAGGAACAAATTCAGAGCTCGAGACAAATCCAATCGTTCCATCCGGATATCTTATTGTCCAATTACAGGCTCCTATTTCCAATCCGGAGCTGATAGGTTTGATACTTATTGTGCCGTTGTAGCATGCCACTTCCGCATATTTGAGTTTTTGAACCTTCTTAACACAATCCTCTATGTCAGCTGCACTGAGAGGCACTCTTCATCACTATCTCTTAAAAGGTTATCAAACAAATGAAAATGCAGTTTCTAGGAAGAAAAGTAAGATGTAATCCGCAACATGCGCGATCACAACTCAGAAGATGCAAGGATACCAATATTTCATAATCTTCAATGGCTGAAGCTTCTGACCTCAAAAAGCCTTCCCACATTTAATTTAGAGATGCATAACCTATCGAGAAATTTATCTAACAAGAAAAGGCATTTTAAGCCTTGGCTGCAGGACATAATTCCCAACATCAAAAATTAATCTGGATCTGGGGAGATTAAAGCATATTATAAAGGCACACCAAGCTGATAGCCCATTAAAATGTTTGGGTTCTATCCTGACTAAGGGAGGGGCTGAGAGGAAAAAAACTAGTATTTGTGCTTTGCAGATAGTTACAACAAGGATCTAAGCCATGATAAACTATCGAGCCACATTTTGTACACGATTTAGCTATAAAACAGTACTACTACAAAGGTCGTTCCTTACCTATACAATGGCATCCATCCACCAAGCTCGATCCCATCAGTGCCCAATACTATCTCCTTCAATGCAGAAGGAAGTGATTAGAGCTCCTCCCACTTCATCCAGTGAGGACTTCTGAATTCTTCAGACCCATAAAACTGCCTGAATTCCTCATGCATTGAAACAAGGTCCTCCATCATAAGTTTCCCAAGTTTCGCTGCCACCTCAGTTACATATACCTAAGGTAAAAGCACGAATCTTTAAGCAAGTTACAATCTTTTAATGCACAAGCCCAAGACCAAGCGATAATTAAACTAACACTCAACCATATACGTAAAAAGCACTCCAAATTCGATCAATGAGATGAAGATTACCTTCGCCGAGAAGTCCTTCGCTTGAGTGATAAACGGCAACCCGAGCATCCCAGCAGGGCTCGAGATCAACACTACATCGATGAACGAGAGGTTCCACAAGTGCAGGTTCGCCACAGTTTTGTACCACGGTTCAGAACGAATCAACGCCTTTGCATTCATGGGTTTCTCATAGCCATCGGATTCATCAACTGAATGTTCAAAACCCTCTTCATCTTGCGCAGCAGAAAATCCGGGAGGTATAGGGGCGAAAACAGCGAGAGCAGACAGGTCCAGGGGACAGTCAATCAAGATCCTAAAACCACAGACGCTCAGCATGTGACATGGGGGAAAGTAGAACCCTTTACCTCTGCTCAAGCATGTCTGCACAAAAGGGTATGTTCCAAACTCAAAATTAAACTGGATGTGAGCAACATACGTCGATTGACAAAGAGGAGGCGCATAAGAACACCAGTTAAAGAGAGAGACTTACCAACTTCATGAAGCCAAACCAAGGTGGAGACTTTTTACAGAAAATTTACAGAAAAAAGTTCGATTAGAACGAGGAGACTTCACGCGGGCTCTGGCTCTTTTGTCCTTGGACGGAGATCAAACGAAGGAGTTCTCACTCTTCAGACGGGAAGGAAAAAGAACAGAGACCGGCAAGCTCTGAACGACACTCACGTCCCGCTGTTACCGACTCTTACGAACGGGTGCTCGTGAATAAATTATTCTTAAGATCGAGCTTGTTCATTGTCCGTGTGATTGAGTCGCTTCTTTCTTTCTTTTTTTTTTTTAAAAGAAGTCATTTCTTGATGAACACGCTAAATTGTATTCATACGAGAATCTCTCATATCACATAAAAGCTATTTAAATGATGTTCAAAAATGAAAATGCAAACCTCGACATGCACTTCAATGCGGCCTCCAAGGGACAGTCATCCATGAAAACACCATGAAAACCTCAATAAACTTACGTTAAAATTACTAAAATCATAGTGAATGGTTTGAGGACTGAGGAGGAAAAATTCAAATTGGTGGTTCAAAGTCTTTATCACGGTTTTGATTTTTATCATGTAAAAGCTCAATTTTCGCCAATTTTGAAATTTTATTGTTCTTTTTCTCCTTCGTCTTGTTGGCTGATAGCCCATTCGCCCATAGTCATTAGCTTTATTGTTGATCGAGGGTTAATAATAAAGTAAAGTGCGATTAATCATCTGAAATTGACAATTATTATGAGATTATCCTTCTTTTTATCTGGGACGATCGAGTTGCATCCACGGGTGTAGTCAATATAGTCAAAATCATGTTTTTAATCCAAGTTAATTCGCGACTTTACACGAGACCCTTAAAAATGGAGGCCAGCCGTAATTCTTCGTGAAAGATATGATCCATTTTTTCACATTAAGCTCACAGCCAAAGTACCACGAGAGCTGATGACAAAGATGATTATATTTCTGTCCTCTAGAAAGTCAATAAATAAATAATAGAGAAATGAAATGTTCGAGAAAATTCGCGACAAAAAAAACCAGTAAAATATCCAGTTTCTCATTTTGCGATGACCAAAACTCACATGCCAACTCAGAATCACAGTCCTCGCACCCAAGTTTCAGTCTTTTCCCATGAGGACGACACGTTCTTGCCATCACTTAGTGTGAGCAAGAGGGAGGCGAGCCTGTTGATTCTTGCCATCTCGCTAAATGGGTGTGGCTCGAGCGCGTCGGTGGCGACGTTGCCTCAAGAAATGGAGCTGGGGAGGTACTCAGACTCCAAGGAGGGCTTCACTCCCCTCAAGCCTTCTTCTTGGATTGAGGTACGCGTTTATATGTACAATGCACAATGTACTAAGAATGTCAGACTTGCAAAAGTGCTGTGACTGTCCAAGTACTGTTCGAGTAAAATTGAGGTTGCTCTTTTGTTGGGATTGAAGGTGGATAAAGCAGGAGCGGCTGTGCTGTTTGAGGAGCCAAATAAGTTGGGCAACAATGTGGGAGTGGTGGTGAGTCCAGTTCATCTTGCAAGCCTCGGCGAATTTTGGGAGTCCTCAGTTTGTTGCGGACAAAGCTCATACAAGCCGAAAAGCGCAAAGTAGGTGCTTTTGTTTAATTGCTTACTTCGTTCTAAATGTGGTATGTCTTAAAAGTGTGGCGTCCAAAGCCTCTTATGTTTTCAGGTGATGGACTATTGTGGTAGATAATTTGGTTCTTGGAAGAATTGCTGAGAAGATTTGTGTAGATATTATGCTTGGAGCAGTCTCATTAAGAGGAAACATTAAAGTGAAGTATCTTTCTGCTGTAGATTTTTAAATTTCCTAAATAATTATTCTATCGTATACATGGCGACGGTATGAATTTCTTAATCAAAAGGCTGGGAATATTAGCTTCATATCTAAATCAAGATGGATGAACTCATTGGTGAGTAAATAATTTGATCTCAATAGTCTATACAGTGCATAAGACATGATCGACATGATGAGCGAGAGAGAGATAATTCTGGGCTGTAGAGATAATGGCGAATGATAGATGCTCCTCTTCAATATTGACTGCCTTATGAGGCATGGTGGCTCCCAGTCACAGGTCAATTTGGCTTGCATGTTACCCCAAATATTGACCCCACATGATCCGTTAATTGCAATACTTGACCAGATCTAAAACCCAAATAATTTAAGAGGAAAACTGAACCAAAACTTTGGTTCAGCTGCATTCAGTGTTCTATTTTCAGACGTGTTGGTGTAGTTGTAGTTATCGCTTAATCATACAATTGCATATGTAAAATGCATTCAACCGTGTTTCACATGACTTTCATTCCTCTATCATATTTTAAGATGATGATTTAATTAGTCAAAATTGGCTTGATTCAGGCCTTTAGGCTCTGTCTGTAAACTTGTAAGTGATATGTTGATAGCTTTGGCTTTGGCTTGAAGCTTCCATTTGCTCAAAACCGTTTTTTTTCCAAACAGGAAAGTACGAAAGATGCTGAAGTGATTGGAGTGGCGGAGAGATCGGGCTAGGGAGGCTTGCAAGTTTACAAGTTTGAGTACAAAGAGGACAGCACCAGGGGAGAGATGAAAAGGATCTTTTTGGCTGCGTTTGTGACCTCAAAGAAGGATGATGTTGGAGGAAGTTCTCCATTCTTTTGATGCTGTTCCGGGCACATGAACATGCCAGTCCATCACAACATGACTATTTCCTCTATGTCGCTCCGAACATGGTCACTGACGCCTGAGGTAATGCACTACTGAATTGATTCGGTTGAATAGGTGTCGATTTAACGGAAGGAGAAAACTCTAGATGGTTTGTGCTGCTGGCAGAGAGATTGAACTCATGACCTCTTTGATCCAAAAACTATTGCAGAATTTGTAATATGTTAGCTTAAAAACATGCACACAATCACATTCTTCTGTGTCATTCCTTGCGCATCTCACGCTGCTGTGCAACATATACGGTACTTACTACAATCATCCGGCACCTTTTCCGTGCAACTTAAAATGCTACTTGACCACGAAACTTCGTCATTTCAATCTCAGCATCAGTGAGGGCATTTCAAGATTCTTTTTTGGGCATTTTTGTCTTGTGGAGAGGAGTAAACAACATATCTTTTGAGCACCTTATCTTGCAAGTTAAACTTGTGTTTCAGGTGGCAAAGCTCACCTGTTCAATGACTCTGGCAATGCATTCAAGGAAGCCAATGGTATCATTCTTTACATTCTTAGGTGAAGTAAAAGGTGAGCTGCCTTTTGTAAACAGCCTCTGTGCGGCATTATATCATTCTTGCGTTTCCACATACTTACAAGAATTTCTTACATGAGATTTCTCAGATTCTTTACTGTGTTAACGTCATTAATTTGTTAGAGAAGACAGGTACTTCTCATATTTTGTTTCGAAACTTTTCAAATGAAAAAGGTAAGTTATAACATATTATGAGAAGCGAATTCTATTGTTTATTAACCATTTGTATAAAAAAATGTAAGTGTTCTCCTGTCGATGATTAGTAATCACTAATTAGGCAATGCTTTTTACCACACCTAGTATGGCGTTCTCGCTGTGCTCATTCTCAATTATCTGCCTGGCAACGCTCATTTAGTTTCATCTTCCCAAGTTCGCTTGTTCTCGGGGGCTCCTAACAACATTTGAGTTTTGGGTTCAAGAGAAACTGTAATTCCTGGAAAAGAAGCCGATGCACTCAGACCCGGATAAATGCTGATTCAAGCATGAATTATGGAGGCATCTTGGGTACTTTTTTTTTCCCCTAAAGAATTAAAACGAACCAAGGCAATGTCCCTTTGTGAATCTTTTAAGGGGGTGCTTTGAGATTTATCTTCCATGCAAAAGTGACTTCCCATCGTAGTTTTGTCCAATTTGCATGGAGACATAGGAGTTTTCCTCTAAACCAATGAAAGGGAAAGGGAGAAACGAGAATTGCCTCTTTTTATTTTCATTTTTGTAAGGAATAATTCCACCTAAAACAACTGGCTTTGTGCATCCATAACTTTTTATCTGAGTTCATTAGCTTTCGCTTCATTGTGTTTTGTTCTGCATGTTTAGATGTGAAGTGTGAACGTAGAAAATAGAATGTAGCTGAATTTGACAATTTGAAGAACAACAACTCGGCTTCGTGCATCCAATCTGAACTAGACTATTTCAAACCAGAAAGGGAAAATAAAAAGAAAAGCATGCTTATAATAAAGCTCTTCACATTGGCTCTGTTTCCAATCAACCTCCAGCTTTACATACACAGACAGCATGTATGTATAACAATCTTCAATTGTAAAAGCTTGGATATTTCTTTTCGGTTGAATAATGTGAGCTTGAATTAGTTTGACTTCTTACTCTCAGTCTTAGATTTGATGCAACCAACTGGCCGCTAGTCAAACATTGGAAAAAGATTAAATATGTTGTAACACCACCCTTTTCTTTAATTTCGATTTTGGAATTGTACATGTCGGTAAATACATCACTAGAACATGATGGTCCATGTCTATATATTCTGGAGAATCTGCATGAGTCAATGCTTCCCTCTCTCTCTCTCTCTCTCTCTGCTCTTGGTCTCTCTGCAAATTTGGTTTATGACAATTTGAAGATCATCTTGAGCACAAGAACAAGGTGATAAATCTTTTGATCCAACATGGGGCTTAACAATGAAGCAGCAGAGGGCAAGAACCAATTTGTAGAAATGGACACTGGAGAGAAGCGGTTGAATGAACTGGGCTACAAGCAAGAGCTCAGAAGAGAGATGGTAACTTCTATTTTTAGCATATTTCCCCTCTTTTTCCACGCTTCAATTGTATAAAAAGTTGCTTTCTCTCATATATATATGTATATATATTTGGTGGCAGACTCTATTCAAGACTCTTGCAATATCATTTTCGACGATGACACTCTTCACTGGGATCACTCCTCTGTATGGATCAAGCCTTTTGTATGCAGGACCTGCCAGCTTGGTTGGGAATGGGTTGCGGAAGAACTCTTAACAAAAAAGATTGTTTATCTGAACATAATGATTTATCTTGTGTAAAAGAAGGAATCTGTTTTGGGTCTAAAATGGACTCCTCTAGTCATAACATCTTACATGAATTTTGAATAACAAACGGAAAGGATACAGAAAGTTATGCTGGTGAAATTGCGAATTGCAAAGCTCTTTCCTTCGCTGAAATGTTTGTGTCGCGACCTAAATTTTCTCCGGCTAATGGATTGTTAAGACTAAGCCTAACTCGGGCCTTCCCAAGACCTATCAATTCGCAACTTAGGATTTAAGTTCTTAACGTGCAAATATTTTCATGCTTGGAGTCACCACTAATTTATTTGTGGTAAGTCGATTAAAAACCCAAATAAAACATAGGGAGATATGTTTTATTCTTATGAACCAGAGATTCTAAGCTCGGGGACTTGATTACGCTAGATCTAGTTTAACGCCCTTTCGGTATCTTTTCTTTTCAAAAAATGTTTTGGCAGACAGTTTGGATTCAGTTTAACTTAGTCACTAGCATGTGAGATGATCATGCGGGTGCGGAAACCACCAAAGTAACACTCAATAATCAAAACATTAAATAAATTGCAAGATTGGGAGAATTACTTATCTCGAAGCAACGTAAGCATCTGCATTGTTAGCTAGAAAATCACATCAATAATCATAATATGATTTTTAATTAACAAGCAGTTCACTCAATATTTTTTAGGATTTTCATTTATTTAAATGGAAGCTAACCTATATGTAATGACGTGCAAAAATTAACATGCAATTAATGCAGCCTAACATACAAACTATATGTCATGCGACGACGTGACCTAATTCTAATGACGGACAAATAATTTATTTTTGGTATTTTCAAATGAAATTCGGAATTAAAAATTACTCAAATTAACATGCAATCTATCCTAGAAAAAATGATTTGATCTATCCTAAAGTGATTCTTTTTTTTTGGATTTTTATTAAAATTCGAAATTATTAAATATCCTAAATAATCCACTAAGATTAAAACAATCTCTAATTTAAACTAGGAAATATGCTACCCTAAATTCCAATTTAAATCAAATAATTATCTTATTCTTTTGGATATATTTAAGATTCCCTAAGCATGCAAAATTTCTAATTTAAATCCTAACTAACATATTTTTTTTATTTTCTTTATTTAAAAGGAAAACAATTAAACAAAGATAACAACCGCGTTTAAACAATCCACGCAATCCGTAAGATTCTTCTTATCAAATTCAAATTAGGCAAAGAAATCAAACTAACGGTCATATCTATAGGGTTATAGATATCGACGGAAAGTTAATTGTTTAAATTTGGAAAGCGAATAAAATCTATTATCGTATCCAAGTGATTATGGATAAAATAACGATTTTCCGTATCGCCGCGTATCGTACCTTAGGGATAAGGTCGGATAGTTGTCCAGATACGTTGCCAAATTAGGAAAAATTCCTAATTTTGGACATTCTAGAACATTGTGGATAAAGAAAACATTATCCTAAAAATTCCTAATCCCACAGAATATTCACCAAAATATTTGATATATCGAAAAACTAGGAAACCAAATATTCTGAAAATATCGGATAACGTTCTTACCTAATTTCGGGATATTTCCAAATTTGAACTCGCGGATCGGGATGACCGACGGCGGGTGGACCGGCGGCGATGGTGGCGGCGGCAATGTGGTGCTTCACGGTGTCTCACAGCCGACGGTGGTGCTTCTTTATGAGCTCAGCCAAGGAGGGACCGAGGGTGGTTTCTTGGTGTAGACTTGCGGTGTGGAGCTCTCAACCCGACTGATGGGAGCTGCTTCACAGTGGAGCCGAATTGATGAAGAACAAGTGAATGGTAGTTCTGTCGTAGGGAAATCTAGAGAGCGACTCAATTTGCCGTTTGAGTAAGACCACTTGGCATGCCGAGACGATCACTAAAGAACCTGTGAAAGATAAAAACGAAAGTGCGATAGTGATGAGAGTTTGCAACTTTTCGTTCGCTGCAACTCGAGAAGGTTATGACCAGCCGAGTGGAGCAAAGCCACAATAGGAATAGCATGGGATTGATGTGGTGCAAAGCAGAGGGCAGCCAGGTCAACAAGGAACTTCAGAACACTCGTGGGATGTTGGGCACGTTGTAGGGAGCAGAGAGAATTTGACTTTGAGGACTTCTTTGCGATGGGATGTTCAAACTCCAAGTGTAAGTCTCCCCCTTCACGTCTTTTCTTCCTTTCACGTGCGGAAGTCCCTCTGAGAACCTTTTCGATGGACGCTCCCCTCTATCTAAAAACTCTGATTTTGAAAATTATGAAAGCCCCCTGTTCATTGAAGGGTATGATCACATATTTATATTATAACCCTAGCTTAATTGACCGGGCTTTCTAATCCTAATGGGCTTAGACTTAGGCTTTATCATTTAATTTTACTTTAATTCCAAATGGGCTAAATTGATTCGGGCTGATTTAAGCTCAAATTAAAACAACCAAAGTCATTTAGACTTGTGAATTTTAGGCCCCCATCCCCCCAAGTGAGCCGAGTTTTGAGCTCGGTTACGTGATGAATTTTCAGTTTTCTCGCCACTGTCAATTTAATGTGGAATGCAATTAACCTACATGATCCTAAACTATATTTTATGCAATTTTAATATTTTTGTTTAGGGGTTAAAATTTAATCCCTAATTTTTTATGCAAATTAACCATTAAATAATTAGCCAAAATTTAGTTGTCAACAGTTTGACAAATTTGAACCTTATGGAAATTCTTTGTTCTTCTGTTTCAAGAGACGATAGCAGAACCGGCCCAAGCAGACTAACAAGAACACTTTATAGAAGGGAAAGTGGTGCATGTAAAACCATTTTGTCGAAACTTAGTTGCTGGTCCATTTTCCAACAGAATTTAAAGGAAGTTGGGAACAAAGTCCTCCAAAGTACTAAATGCTTCATTTTCGTTGACATAGGTTTTACTTATGCTATTTGGAGGGTTTCTTTCAAAAAAGAAGTTCATGCTTTTCTGAGATATTTAATGATCTTATCTTTGTGAACTTTGAACAGATGATCGGTTCCCTTTATTTTTGGGTTGCCCATCTCGCTGGCCCCACGCGGGGTCCATTTGCTTCATGCTGTTGCGCTTTGTTTGAAGCCATAGGCCTCGTTGCTGGCATTGGTACTCAGGCAGATTCCGTATTCTGTTTGCTTCTTGCTCTGTTTCATGTTGCATTACTTCTTCGAAGTATCTATCAAAGCTTGGTGAGTAAATTGATCCCATGAGTGGTTTCGGAAGGCATATGCAGGATCACAAACCCTTCAGAGTATCATATTATTGTGCACTGGCACAAACAAAGATGGTGGCTACCTTGCGCCAAAGTGGTTGTTCTTATGCGTGTACATGGGTCTTACTTTCATATGGGCAGTCCTCAACACATTCGCACTTGAAGTAATTGCCTTCATCGAAATAATCTCTATGTGGTAGTAGTTATATTAAAAAACTTGAGCATTTTCTATCTATTAGAATAATTAAATATTAAACTATGTCTTCCTTTAATAACTTAAGCTTTTGGGTTGGAATTTCTATTATGGTATCAAAGCAGGATGTCTTGAGTTCAAATCTTTCCAGGCCCCTATTTGCCTCCTGAATTATATATTTCCACATCTAGGCTTAGGCCAAAGTCCAGTCTATGCGTAAGAGGGAGTGTTAGAGTAATTAAATATTAAATCACACATTCATCTAACAATTTAAGTTTTTGAGTTGGACTTTCTATTACTATCAGAAACTTAATGTATCAATAGTCTGTGTGGACCAAAATAAGTGACCTATGAGATTATTTCAATTACTAATCAAAGGTGCATTTCCTTTTCCTTTAGTTGATCCGTGGAATTGTCATAGTTATAATGCTTCTACTCGTAGCACTGACTACACAGTCTGAGTCTTTTGTGTTTAGCCATCTTGAAATGGCCGAAACAACTAGGATATCGAGCAAACGTTATGCAGTAATTTTAGCTTTTCTTGTCAGTCAGTATGCACTTTACGGGTATGATGCAGCTACGCATCTAATTGAAGAAACTAAAGGCGCTGACAAGAACGCTCCCATTGCGATTCTTACCAGTATAGGGATCATTTCAGTGTTTGGATGGGCCTATATATTGGCTCTTACTTTTAGCATTCAGATAAGAAACTCTTCATATCTACTTATTAAGTGAAAATATTTCTTTGTTAGAAGTAATGAAGTAGCAAGTTGAATGAGGAAAAAATTTGCAGCTTCAGAAGACAGAACACACAATTTTACCTCTCGTGGATTTCTAAGTTATTCCAACTTATGATCCTACCAAGGAGATGGCGGGTGTGTTCGTTGCAGCTGAAATACTCTATGATGCATTCCATGGGAGGTATCACAGTGCTACTGGTGCAATCTTCTTGCTATTCATTATATGGCGTTCATTCTTTTTTGGTGGGCTTTCCAACTTATGATCCTACCAAGGAGATGGCGGGTGTGTTCATTCCTTTGTTATGCTTCACCATCCGAAAAGTTTTGGGTACTCTGTCTATCGATACATAACCTGTTCACCACGGCTCTCTTCAGGTATATGCATTGTCAAGAGACACGGGCATCACATTTTCATTGATATGGCAAAGTGTGCATCCGAAGGACAAAGTCCCATCTAAAGCAGTGTGGCTCTGCACGGCCATCTGCGTTCTACTTGGAATTTCAATATTGAAAGTGAATGTGGTCTTCACTGCCATAACTTCCATATGCACCATAGGTTGGGTCAAGGATACGTAGTCCCGATATTCGTGAGGATGGTCATGGAAGAGAAGAATTTCAAGCCCGGGCCATTTTACTTGGGCAAGGCAAGTAGACCGATCTGTTTGATAGCATTTCTGTGGATGTGTTATACCTACTCAGTGTTTCTTCTGCCGACTCTGTATCCCATTACTTGGGACACATTCAACTATGCACCGGTTGCTTAGGGTGTGGGTTTAGGTATGATAATGCTTTGGTGGGTGTTTGATGCCCGGAGATGGTTTAAGGGACCAGTTAGGAACATCGATGCACAGAACGGAAAGGTATGGTCCAATGCTCTTGTATCCGATGTTTCGCTATAGTCAATTGGTTGCCCCTAGAATGATTTGAAAAAAATTCTATCGTGTTCTGCCTCAGGCATATGTCATGAGCATTCGTACCAGTGCAAGACATAACCACTTAGTTAACATTCCAAAAAAGCATGAAAGCTCAAATTTGTTCAAAGCGCAGAACTAGATTTCCTGTCTTCACTTCACTCATCAGTCCCTGATGCATCTTTGGTCGACCGGTGAGAAAGCTTGAGAGGTGATGTAACTGCAGAATATCATCCCCGGTGCATCATATCAAGTTTTTTCGTCAGCATGATAATCCGCACATAAAAGATTGTTGTCTGCCAGGGGCTTGACATACTTATAACCCACCTCAGTCCCCGGCACCACAGGAAATCTTGCTCTATTGTAAGATAACACTAGATTGACGAATTAATCCCCAGTCGAGTGGTGTACAAAGTCAAAGAAACATATGCGGGATCCAAATTAAATCCTTGTTGGAAAAGGGAAGCTATGGAACTAATTCTGACACAAACTGAGAAATGAGAAGTTTATTGCTGGCTGGGCAACTTTAAGGGTGCCGATCCTCTATCTTGGATCTAAATTTTCTGTCTCCCACAAGTCCCATTTGTTGGACTTCACATTAGATCGCAACATATGTTTACCGAGATCTCAGCCTTGCAACCAGTCCTGTGGCCATGGAGGTGTTGATCCTCTAGATCTCGAGGCGGTGGCTCCTCCATGGCCGTGGAGGCCAAGCTTCCAGATCCGAAGGGGATGGCCCCTTGTCGGCCCGCGGGGGAGCTCGATCCAATGTCAATTGTACATTCCTCTATCCCTTTTGATGTACAATCCATGCTGATAAGGGAATAAATCTGTGATTTTGATGCTCTCCATTCTCCTAACCACAGTCTAAAGCTTGAATTCTTAGCCACTACATCAGCAGACACCTCTTTTCCTTCAACCAACTTGATTGCGTAAGTTTCAAACTTATCGAGTCTATCCCAAAGAAAAGCCAGGTGTCTAGGGTCACTCTGACTCCTAATGTTGTCCAGCCACTCCTTTGCTTCCTCCACCCTTGCCCAAAAGCAAGCGTCTTGGGTCAAGCCTGCATACCTGGTCCTCCTATTGCTCAGTTTCTCGGTAACAACTCTCTCAGTCCACCATTGATCGAAAATTTCGTACCTCCTCTCTCTTCCACTGCTTATGTAGTGGCCTTTCTTAAGGTGCATCCCCGACCGATAATACTCCGCGATATCCAATGGCTCCACAAGAAGCATGTAGGACTGTGCTGCGTTTACCCATTTGGAGCTTCTATGCAAATCATGTGGGAGCTCTCTCCCGTCCATCATGCCTATGACTTTGTCCCAAAAGGCCGCAAGCTTGTACCGATTCATGTTTACATGGGACCCTGTCCTTGAGGCCCCCCTCTGCTTGAATGAATCATAGTATCCTCTTTGCTCTTCGGACTTATCGCAACAAGCTTTATACCACTCTATCTCCGCCCTATAAGAAGTGATTTTGGATAGCCTAATGGCTAAGTCGGCGGCATTTAGGTTCGATGGGCGCCCCATTGGCCTCGTCATCTTCAAGCAATCTTTTGCCATCGGTGTGATCAATACCTGCAAAGTAGGGGATCAAAGAACTTTTATAGAACGCGATCACTCGACGATTTTAGGTGTTGTGTTCCTACCTGTCGATAAGTCCCTGAAGAGTTCAAAGCCAATGAAAGACTTGCTTCATAGCTTGATTCAGAGAGATCTCCTTCCATGAAGCTTCTCTTCAAAGACTGATGAGTCAGTCTGTCAACATACCACCCATACTTAAGGTGCTCCTCAATGATACAATTTGGAGAACCTGTCTGTAGCATCAAATGCATCATCTTGTTGATCGATACAGCGTTGTCCAAACAAATGGTGCCCTCATTTGAACAAAACAAGTAATTCCCAAATGGCCAAAACAACCTCCCTCCCTCGCCTTCCCTTGCCTGCACCAGGCGCTCCATGTTGGCCTCAACGAAGAAAAATAACCAGGCTTTGTCTTCTTCAGTTAATTGGAGATTAGCGAAATTCATAGAGTTCGATGCCATCACATATGTGTACCAGAATCTTACGAGGACTTGCCACTGAGGAGTCGGAACAAGTGATTGATCAAGTGATAACCTGGGCATTATATCATGCGTTGACACGATGTTGCAGAAGCTGCCGCCCCATCTTTCTTGGAGGATAGCTTGGGAAAGCGACTTGTTGCCAAGGAAAGGAGAGCCGAAACCAATGCATAAGACCGAGATGGGTGGGAAGATGGATTTGAGCTTGGAGAGGAGCCGAAGAGCTGTGAGGAAGGCAATTGATCCTCCTATGGAATGGCCTGTGATCACTATTGACTTGGTGTTTTCCAACAAGCTGTCAATCTGCATGCATGTTCAAGATTTCCTGAAATCTAGTTAAACAATTCCTGAAAAAATCTCGATTACAACGCTTCAAAAACTTCACTTGAAAATCAACCGGATCATGTCAAATAAGAAGAGTTACACGAAAGGATCTGGTAGAAAATCACTGGTCATATTGCAGTTGCTAAACATACGGAACTGTTTATGAATCAAGTTAAAACAACACTAACATGTTCAGCAAATGATGATAAGTGAGCAAATATGTTTAGCACGTCTATAGAATGTAATGACAAAATGTGAACACTGTTCGTGCCAAGCCCACGTGATTCTCTTCTCGAGCTTGCCCAGCCCACCTCGGACAGTCCAAGCCTTAAATAATTTAATGTTTTAAGCGTCGGCGAGCCTGGACAAGAATTTTTAGGCTTGGGACTAGGCCTAGTCCGTTGAGGCCCGCCCATTAATTTGGGTATATTGCCTATTTTTATTAATATTGCGGAATCATTTTACGTTATTGTTTGTTTGAGTGAAGAATTTTTTGCGAAATTAGTTTTTTAGACTTTCGCGAGTTTAGTTTGTTGAAAATGACCATCGAAAAACTATTTACCGTCAAATTAAATATGCATGCTTAAAGTTAGGAAAATGAATTCTTTAAGAGTATGTTTGCTTTAGGGGAAAATTTCATGATAAAAGAAAATATTTTTCGTGAAATCATATTTTAGGAAAATGTCTTTTCCTTTTTATAAATAAATAATGTGCAATTATTTTAGTTTATTTAGGCCTAGTATTCATATTCATATGATCAAACGACTCAGAGCTAATGGGAGCTAAAATATTAACATTTTGCATTTTGTCAATCTGTCCTCTTGCTAATCTGCGGAAAATTTAGCGGGGGGAAAGCAGAAACCCGACTACACACGCAAACTTTTCGAGCGAACTTGGCATTTGATGGGTCAACGACAATAAATTAAATAGTTGAGCTCTAAGCTTTAAGGTGGCCGCTAAAATCAAGCATAAATTATTGGGTGGCCCAAAAGTATGGCTTCTGAAATCAAATTGAATTGTTGAATCTGATCAGAGTCTTACGTGTAACTTAAGTTAGAGGACCCTAGTCACTGGGGGAGGCTCAAGTGGCCGCTCTTTTCACATGGAAAGGGAAAGGTAGAGAGTTTAAATCTCCATATTCTCAAAGGGGTTAGGGGTGGGGACGTTTAGTTTCAGATATGAGGTTTGATTTTCACGTCAAAAGTTTAAGAGTGAGTTAAAATTTAGAGCAGGACAAGATAAAACGGAAAAAAAAAAGTGAGAGGACCCGTTCTGCCTACGATGCCTAAATTGCATGCACAACTTGAACTAGACTCTTGTATATTGCTAACCTGGCTTTGAAGAGCAAGGCGCGAATGATGACGAAGGAAGAGGTGAAGCGCTCCGGAGTGGACCATGATCGGCTCCTCGTCGTTGTAACGGCATTTCAATGGCGTGAACATCCCGTGGCCTGCTACATCCAGCGGCACCAGCATGCCGTAGTTCGGATCCCAACGGAGCACTGGCATCTCTTGGACGCCCGAGAATGCCACGTACCCCACGCCCCTGACTTGCTCCACCGCGAAGGCACCGCACCCCATCGCGTTCGTGGTGCTGCACAGCCTCCACGCCTCCTTCAACAGCGGGGTCGAAGCCAGGAAAGTCCCCAACATCTCGCTGGTCTCGAACCTTTCCGAAACGACAAGGGAAAAAAAGGGAAAAGAACAACAACAACAACAAAGCAGACGTTAAGGAAGGAACGTAGCTGGTTGCCGTCAATAGCTGCGTTTGCTTACCTTTTCATACGGGAAAAATGGAAATGATGCAGTTTCCGAGGACGTGATATAGCAGCGAGCCTGTCTCCCTCCCTCTGTATGCGTGGACCATAGAACCAAATAAATGTTGTAACTATTTATACAGTTTCTTCGCGTATTCTTATTGATAATTTCACTTCATTATGTAATAATTCAAATGTTTCGAAATTATACAAGGCGAAAGTAAATTAATTATTACACATTCAATGAAAAAAAATAGAATAGAACACTCTTTAATACCAAACCCATAAGCGAATATGATGCGCGACTATTGCTTATCAACCATACATCCTAGAAGAGTTTTGGCTTTAGATGATTCAGGAAGGAATTCATAAAATTAACACAAGTTTGTTGATTAATTTGAGTTATTTTTTTTATATAATCGAATCGCTTATATCCTAGCGATTTATTGTATGCGTCGACGCGATCAATAGTCTTATGCGAATACCATTTCAATAAGCAAAACCATTGTAAATAGCCATTGGACTACGATGCGAGGCTACATCGACACGAAGAAACGTAGTTTGAAACAGTGGGAATGTCGGAAATTGAGGTGAGCAGGACAAGGGTGAGTTGCGATGAAGCTTCGGTGCTCCTCGTGTGCGTGGATATCAACCCTGAATTTGTCGCCTTGTGAAGTGAGAGCCGCCGAAGACTTGAGGCCATGCCGGGCCAGCGAGTTCGATCTTTGCTGCTGAGATGGGGGGCGTTGATTTGCAGAGACAAAGAAGAAGAGGACTTGCACCCAAAAAGACAGCACACTCAAGAGAAAGGTGGAGAACGGGACAGAGCTCGTTCCTTTTTGCGTGATGTTGGTGGGGACTCTCTTCGGGTAAATCGACCCCGTCTTGTCTGCCGTGCGCTGTCCTTATCTTCCGGAAGAATATTTTTCGCCAAACAAACGAAATCTTAATTAATAAAAAAAATGAATGGAAAAGGACAGCGCACGTGGGATAGCCAAAAATAAATTCTTAGACGGATTTGATTTTGAATTGCGGGACGCTTTTGATGTGGACGACGAGCTTGGAATGGTTGCCAAATTACATTTCCGCAACTCTAGTTTTGAAATCCCTTTTTCTTTCCAAGAGTTGCTTTTGCTTGCATTTTCCCAAATTCTTTATTATCCACGTCGGTCTTAAACAGTATCGCATAAAATAAATTTGAATACACGTTATCGATTTCCAATTTAAAATTGTAAAATGAACTACATTGGCAAATTATCAAAGAGGTTTAAGATTTAATTGGCTAAATTAAAAAATTTTAAGACTAAATTGACACAAATAAAATAGGTTTAGAACTTTTTTGGTAGTTTCCCCCTTAAATTTTGGACTTTGAATCACTAAAATAAATTCTTATCACTTTGACCATAATTTTATATACTAAATTTGGAAAGCTCCTGTCACAATAACAAAGTGGTCTTAAGATAAAAGATCCATTCACTCACCAGGTTATCTATCAGATTGTCCATTTAACAATTAAACTAATGGAGAATTCATTTTTTTTTAATAAAAGAAGCTAATTGAGAAGTATCTTCGTTAAAGTTTTATAATTCGAGATATTGTTATAAGAATATGAATAATCATAAGTTTTTATGATTTTTGGTCTTATAGTATTATGAGGAACATGGTCGTACACGGTCAATGGTAATTACAAAGCTCATTCCGGAAGGCTTAAATTTTGTTTGTTACAAATCAGGAAAATACATCATCAATATGAGCGTCATTGTTTTGCCAGCCTAAAACGGTGTTTACCATTGGCGAAAATAAGAACATTAAATAATAGTTGTTAACATCTCGCGCCATCCGCACTTCTCTAATTCTCACCGAGAACTTCCACGAAATTTGTCCAACCTAACTACCCCCTTGGTCTTCTGACTAAACAGTTAATAAACGCGAGGAAGAAAGTAGGTAGCCACTGATTATTTAATTACATAGTGGACGGAAAATTAAGCTATAGCGCTAGTCGAGATTCGTCAACTCGCGAATTGTATGGTCTTGGCTGTTATGTTCGTACGAGTTTGGATTGATCTGGAGACGGTGGCGAGGAAATAGATTTCTTAGACAATTTCAAATGGAGGCACGAATGTATTGCATCATTATTTGGCTTAGGTTGACTCCACCAAGTTAATTTGCGGCTTAATTTCAATAAAAACCCTAAACTTTAGGTCATTTCATAATTCTACTCCGAAACTATTTTTAGCCTAAAGAAAACTCATTAACTTTCGTTTCATTTTCAAATCTACCCTCCGTTATTTTCGATCCAATTATACTGCTATCTAACTCGTCACATTTTTTATCATGTAATCATTCCGATGGTCTATTATAAAATTAGACTAACTGAGAGCTTTTTTCTATGGAAAAGAACAACAAAACAAAGCGAAAGTGAAGGAAGAGGATGTCCACCGTATTTGACAGTTTCAAAAACTTTTCAATTGTTTCAAAAGATCACATCAACTCCAAATCAGGGGCTTGCGTCTGTTGTCAGTCATGGACCAACGGCATCACCGGCTAGTTGGCATCTATGGCTTGTCGGCTAGGCTACGCCTCGTTCAAGCCCCTGATTTGGACGAGCAATGACGGAGTTCTACGACGGCTCGACTGAAATGGGAGAGGCCAGATTTGGATTCTCCATATCTGGATGAGCGATGCTGCAGCCGATCGCGAGCAACGATAAGAGGGGGTGGCTCGAGCCAACCGCGTGCCACTTTGGAAGGGGTGGAGATTGTTTGACTGCCATCTATCCTTTCCCAGACCTACATCGTGATTCCTCCGCTGCTCCATGGCCTCCTCGACTAGCCTCGGATAGCGCTCCTCTCTAACCTCCACCTCGGCTTGCCTCTATGACTGCCGATTATTCTTCGGCAAGTCGCACCCTAAAAGGCTCGCTTGCCCCCTCCATCCTCTTGCGCAGCGCTCTCACTGCACCACGCCCCTCCACCGGCTCTTCAGCCGCTTTAAGCCTATCGGTGAGGCGGGTCTTTGATCTCTTGTAAGGCGAAGGAGAGAGCAACAACAGCTCCTGCAGGGGGAGGGAGTTGTTGGAGGATCTCACAGAGAGCTGAAGGCAAAGGGGTTTTCTTTGGGCAACAAAGGGATCAAAGTCGGTGGCGACATCAATCGGATCTGGTTGGCTCGAGGATGGAAATTATGGCAGCTCGGGCGAAGGAGACGGCCAAGCTTGATGACTGAATGGCCGGATATCTGCGGAATTGAACGCAAAGGGAGGCAAAGGGAGAGAGGAGGAAGGGAGAGAAAACCGAATTTTTTTATCTTGCCATCACTTTCCAAAGACAATTTTCAATTTCATCACCCGCATGCGACACGAGTTCCATCCATTTGATTGGCCAAAAGAAATTCCATAAGTGGAATTGAAAAATGCCTGGAAGCGGTAGAATTAGTAAAAGTCCAACAAAAATTGCCTAAAATATTCAAACAAAAAAATTGTGTCATTCCGACAGAGAAACCGCTAGACAGAACAATCAACGACTAGTCCACGAAGTATTTTTTAAATGCATGCAACTATAAAAACCACGTGAGGGATAATTGAGTGAATCTAACATTGCTTTTGGTTTGTCTAGGTTTGACTTTGCATGCACTAGCACTTGTCTAATATTAAATCTTGAGAACTTTCCCATGAACTTCCTTTTTTATTGGTAATTGACCATTACACTATTCGTGTAAACAGCCTAAGTCCCAACAAGTGAGATATCGCTCCACTCTCGTGAAGAAAAGGCGACATAGCCAATGCATGGTCCCTACACTATTCCCGAAAGAAACGAACATCGAAGGACCTTCATCTTCATCTCCTTCGGATCAAAAGGCAAGAGAGCTATATCGCTATCCTCGCCCTCCTGCAAATTTAACAAAAGGTTCTGCTTGTTGAATGGTTCTACTGGCTGGAAAATAGGAAAGAGAGAAGCACTATTTGTTGGTAAGAGGACAGAGAATATATTAGCACCTCCCAGATGAGTGATGATCTTTCATCCCCATGCCAGCGTCTGAGCAAATGAACAGCTGGGCCAAGTCGCAAACTCCAGTGAGGACAAAATACAATGCACGGCTCCCGCCAATTAAGTCTGCGCACATTCCAACAGCTATCAGAGGATACGATTAGGTGACAAGTTGCACAGTCAAAAGAAAAGGTTATCATACAATAGCTTAGGTGAGTAAATTGCAGGATACACTTGCAGCCTTTCTCCATTCAAAAGCTCGACATGTGCAAATAATGGCTCACCAGGGAACAACTGTGAAAGACATAAATCAACAAAAACAACTGCGTTTAGTGGGGATGTGAATAATCAGTTGGAAACTTCCTACATATATAAATCATATACCCACAGTTACGTACCTTCCCTCGCCTTTGTTTGCACACCCACTCAGGTATTATGTTGGTATATGCCAATAACTCTTCTGCCACCGACGAGATAACAAATATTGGAACCTATGGAAAGAAAAAATGGTATTACAAGGACCTTTTTTAGTTGTAAGACAAAAAAATCCGAAGAACCATTTTTCCAAAAATATTGATTGCCTTTTTCATTCTGGAATATCTCATTCAGGAAGAACATTGGACATAGACTTCACTTGCAGCAGTGAGAGCGACCAGAACTCCAGTTCGCAAAAGCAATTACAAAAAATAAAATCCTGAGACTAAAACTGCATGATCACCTAGGAGACAACACTACCAGGCTGACCACAGCCAATGATTTTTATCCAGGAAAACAAAAGGAGGATTGTGTTTTTTGCTCTCTGTGTTTCTGAAGCACAAGATCGCATTGCTGTTTGAAAGGAGTTCCCACATTTTTACATTGTAAAACCCATCACACAAGCGAGACAAGTTAACTGAATATACAATCTGCAGAATCAGCGACTCTCATCAAGTTAGATTGGGTTACAGTTGAAATGTGGCGACAGCCAATCAAACTAACTAATACACCATCAAATCCTAAGCAGATGAAGACATGCTTAGGGTATCCAATGTGGACAAAGTGCCATATATAGAGTAATTATAGCTTGTTCAGGGTTTTAGCAGTGGGTTTAAACATAGCATACTAATTCATCACCTGACTTTTTTGAAGGTGCAACTAAAGGAAACAACATAAGCATATAGTTCGGTCTAGGTGATTTTCATCATCCCCCAAAAAAAAAAATTTGGTCTAGGTGATTTTCTTGCGTAGGAACACAAATAGTTCGGGCTTTTTTATCACCATCATTAAGTTCATTTCAAGTGAAATTCGAACTTTATGCTTGTAGCATCAGCTTTATCTGATATCCACTGAAGGAAGAGAAGACCAATGTCATAGTATAAATTTTAGATGCAAACCAATGGAATACCTTATAATGTGATGATTCCAGGCAAATAGATATCTGGTCCAAGAGTTGTAGGATGATTCCAAGTTGTCCTATAGGAATGAGTACCGAACCACCGGCTTTAACAGCATCAACTGCACAGGAGCATATAAAGTTCAATTTGTCCATTTCCTCTAAGCTCTCATCAGCATGAAGAAAGAGCTCCTCCAGATCACCGGTTTCATCACAGTAAACTCACAGTTTAATTTCATAGATGCCGAGTGTCAAAAGCTACCGTATTACAAAATATGAGGAGCTGGAAGAATCAAATGGTACTACACTGTACAACCATGCATTTGGTCATAATACTCACAACCCAAGAGGAGATATACTCGATAAAACAAGTTACCTCGAAGTTGAAGAATCCTCAGGAGCAGTTTAATAACTCCCCTTGTTGGAAGGTTCCATTATATCCAGAGATGAAAAATCTGAATATATTAGCACATCGCATGATCGAAGAGTGTTATAATTAAACTCCAAAGCATGACCAGGAACAAATTCAGAGCTCAAGACAAATCTTATCATTCCATCCAGATATCTTATTGTCCAATTACAGGCTCCTATTTCCAATCTGGAGCTGATTGGTTTGATACTTATTGTGCCATTGTAGCATGCCACTTCCGCATATTTGAGTTTTTGAACCTTCTCAACACAATCCTCTATGTCAGCTGCACTGAGAGGCACTCTTCATCACTATCTCTTAAAAGGTTATCAAACAAACGAAAATGCAGTTTCTAGGAAGAGAAGTAAGATGCAATCTGCAACAAGTGTGATCACAACTCGGAAGATGCAAGGATACCAATACTTCATAATCTTTTAACGGCTGAAGCTTCTGACCACAAGATGTGAGCCTTTGCGCATTTAATTTAGAGATGCAGAACCTATCAAGAAAATCATCTAACAAGAAAAGGCATTTTAAGCCTTGGCTGCAGGACAGAACTCTCAACATCAAAATTTAATCTGGATCTCGGGAGATTAAAGCATATTATAAAGGCACACCAAGCCGATAGCCCATTAAAATGTTTGGGTTCTATCCTGACTAAGGGAGGGCCCGAGAGAAAAAAACTAGTATTTGTGCTTTGAAGATAGTTACAATGAGGATCTAAGACATGATAAACTATCAAGCCACATCTTGTGTGCGATTTAGCTATAGAACAGAACTACTTCACGAAGGCTGCTACTTACCTATACAATGGCATCCATCCACCAAGCTCAATCCCATTAGTGCCCAATACTATCTCCTTCAATGCATAAGGAAGTGATTCGAGCTCCTCCCACTTCATCCAGTGAGGACTACTGAATTCTTCAGGTCCATAAAACTGCCTGAATTCCTCGTGCATTGAAACAAGGTCCTCCATCATAAGTTTCCCAAGTTTCGCTGCTGCCTCGTTTACATATACCTAAGGTAAAAGCACGAATCTTTAAGCAAGTTACAATCTTTTAATGCACAAGCCCAAGACCAAGCGATAATTAAACGAACACTCAACCATAAACGTAAAAATCACTCCAAATTCAATCAACGAGATGAAGATTACCTTCGCCGAGAAGCCCTTCGCTTGAGTGAGAAACGGCAACCCGAGCATCCCAGCGGGGCTCGAGATCAACACTACATCGATGAACGAGAGGTTCCACAAGTGCAGGTTCGCCACAGTTTTGTACCACGGTTCCGAACGAATCAAAGCCTTTGCATTCATGGGTTTCTCAATATTCTTCCTCTCTTCATTCCCAGATTCACAGCGATCAAATTCATCAACTAAAGGTTCAAAATCTTCTTCATCTTGCACAGCAGAAAATCCGGGAGGTACAGGGGCGAACACAGCGAGAGCGGACAGGTCCATGGGACAGTCAATCAAGATCCTAAACCCACAGACGCTCAACACGTGACATGGGGGAAAGTAGAAACCTTTACCTCTGCTCAAGCATGTCTGCACAAGAGGGTATGTTCCAAACTCAAATTAAACTGAATGTGAGCACCAGATACGTCGATTGACAAAGAGAAGGCGCATAAGAACAACACCAGTTACAGAGAGAGACTTACCAACTTCATGAAGCCAAACCAAGGTGGAGACTTCTTACAGAAAATCTACAGAAAAAGATCAAATAGAACGAGGAGAAGTCACACGGGCTCCGGCGCTCTTGTCCTCGGACGGAGATCAAAGGAAGGAGAGTGGAGGGTTTTTGGGTTTTTTGAGGCTTTCACTCTTCAGGCGAGAAGGAAGGAATAAGAGCACAGAGACCGGGAAGCTCTCAAGCAACAACACGACAAGAATTTTTTATTATTATTTAAATGATTGTTTAAATTATATATTCAGAAATGGAAAATGCAAACCTGGACAAGAACTTCAGTATCGTCAAGGAAGATTTTTTTTAAAAATATACTTCCTATTAAGATCTATCGGGTGCGGGAGATATAACAGAATGGATAGATTAATCATTCAGTATCAACGACTTCACATTATATTATGATCCATTTTCTGTTTAAGAAAATTGAGTTGAATCGAAGGGCGTGATTAGTATAGCAAAAATCACATTGTGTAATCCAAGTTAATTTGCGATTTTATATGAGATCTTTCAAAGTTAAGGCCAGTTGGGATTCCGGACGAAAAATATGGTTTATCGCATTAAGCTCCCAACCAAAGTATTATAAGAGCCGAAAAAAAAGTATTATAAGAGCTTATGATGATGATGATTGTATCTCTATCCTCTAGAAACTAAAAAAAATGAATAAAAATAATAACAATAGCAATTTGGGTTTTTGGTAGAACTACTAGGAAGATTTGTGTGAATATTATGCTTGAAGCGGTCTTATTAAGAGGAAGTATCTTTCTGCAATTAAATTTTTTAAGTTTCCCCAATGAATATTTGGTCGTATACAAGGCGACAATTAAATTTCTTACTCACGAATTTAGATATGAAGCAAATATTCCCAACCTTTCCGGGGGATACGATTCATAGACCCTTCGTTAGTTTCCGTTAAACTTTATGGTCAAATTGCTTTGTTAAATTACATATAACAGTTGACGAATATACCAGTTTTGGGTTTTATCCTCCGTTTGTCACAAGTGTACTAATTTATGATTTTTTTGTATTAATCCAATTTAACGGAAATTAACTGAGGGTAAATTTATTACAGATATACCAGTTTGGGATTGGATATTGAAATAAGTTGGGACTCGTGAATTGAACAATTAACTTTAAATAACCAATAGGAACTTGTAATAATTTATTAAGTAACTTTTTAGGGGGCATTTGTTTAGTGGAAAAAGAATGATTGGGAAAACACATTTCTAAATATAATGGCTTGTATCGCTTAAAATAATTAGTCAATGACAAATATTTTGATTATCGATAACAATTTATGGCTAAAATTTTTCATGAACGATTCGTTTATTTAATTTTTACAAGCAATACAAGCTATTGTTTTTAGAAAAATATTTTCCAAATTAATCATTTTCCGTGAAACAAATGAGTATATAACTCAATAGTTTTACTTTTATCTCCTTGACTATGTTTAATTAGCAATACCAATAACTTAGTAGATAAGTTTTAACTATAGGATTGAATAAAAATTATTAATCTCAACATCCATGAAATAAAAATCACTATACATAATACAACTCTCACATATGATTTTCATGTATAAATATCTTCTAATGTTCTGACCATCTGTTCTGTTATTCTAAGTAATTCCATTCTTAATTGCTTTCTTTAGCCCAATTTTTGAATCGCCGGAAATTACAAGTGTACTCCTAAATTATATATATTTCATATAATTTGTCTATATTTTAGAGATATCAAGATTTTGCATTTTTATTTATATTATAGAGTCCCGTGCATCGATGGGTTCGATTCCAGGAAATAAGTTGATCAGATGTATAATTATGATACTTTTGGTACACAGAACTCCTTCTTGAATGGAATGCATTTGCAAGGCCATAATCTCATCTTTACTGTTCGGTGAACGAATTGTGAAAAAGGAATTTTGATTCCTTCTATAAAATTAATATTTCCCAACTTTGGTACCTGAATCTCGACTCCTTTCTTCTCTGGGCTCATTTTACCCTCTTAAGCAAGGCTAAACATTTGGTTGGTGTATTCTAAGTTGGGAAACAAATAATTAACATGGGGGAAAAAGATACTTGAATCCAGATGTTTGTCGAATTACAACTATCAATGGCTAGTCTCTCCTTTTTAATATTATTTTGCTACACTCCTTTTTTAACAATTGAGGCAAACATTAGTGTACTCTTTTAAAAAGAAAATGTATTTCAGGAGAGTGAAGATTCTCATTCTATGTCATATATAGGTGATAAAGAAATTCAAACGCTACTATCTAAAATGACATATGATATACCTCATAAATCAAAGACATCTTGTCAGCACAAAGATAATTTCTGAATTCATCACCTGCATGCAGTATAAGTTCCATCCATTGATTGTCTGCCCATGGGGAGCTCAATGCCACATCAATCCTACATCCCTCTATTCCCGTGGATGTGTCCCACTCTTACATGCACAAGATCTCGACTCACTTCTTATTAATGTTAAACTTTTAAAAAGTCGAAAGCATAGTGTTATCAACCTAAACAAGTGACATTGATTGGGACACAATAAGGGGATCAATTTGTGATTTCGATGCTGTCCATTCTTCTAACCACAGGGTAAAACTTGAATTATTAGCCACAACATCAGCAGACACCTCTCTTCCTTCAACCAGACTCATTGCATAAGTTTCAAACTTATTGAGTCTATCCCAAAGAAAAGCCAGGTTTCTAGGGTCACTCTGACTCCTAATGTTGTTCAGCCACTCCTTTGCTTCCTCCACCCTTGCCCAAAAGCAGGAGTCAAGGGTCAAGCTTACATACTCGGTCCTCCTATTGCCCAGTTTCTGCCTAACAGCTCCCTTGCTCCACCACTGATCGAAAATTTCGTACCTCCTCTCTCTTCCATTGCTTATGTAGTGGCCTTTCTTAAGGTGCATCCCCGACCGATAATACTCCGCGATATCCAATGGCTCCACAAGAAGCATGTAGAACTGCGATGCGTTTACCCATTTTGACCTTCTGTGCAAATCGTGTGAGAGCTCTTTCCTGTCCATCATGTGTATGATATTGTCCCAAAAGGCCGCAAGCATGAACCGGTTCATGTTTATCTTGAACTCCCTCTTCGAGGCCCCCCTCTGCTTGAAAAAATCATAGTATCCTCTTTGCTCGTTGGACTTATCGCACCAAGCTTTATACCACTCTATCTCCGCATTATAAGGAGTGATTTTGGATAGCGCAATGGCTAAATTGGCGGCATTTAGGTTTGGCGCGCGCCCTATTTGCCTTGCCATCTTCAAGCAATCTTTTGCCATCGGTGCAATCAATACCTGCATAGAAGGGGATCAAAGAACTTTTAAACTAGAGGAACTGCACCTGGGAACAGAAGGCCTAGATGGATACATTTTGGATCTCGATCACTCGACGATATAAGGTGTAGTGTTCCTACCTGACGATAAGTTCCCAAGGAGTTCAAAGCCAATGAAAGACTTGCTTCATAGCTTGACTCAGAGAGATGTCTTTCTGTGAAGCTTCTCCTCAAAGGCTGATGAGAGAGTCTCTCAACATATTGTCCGTACTTAAGGTGCTCCTCAATGATATAATTTGGAGACCCTGTCCATAGCATCAAATGCATCATCTTATTGATCGATACTGCATTATCCAAACAAATCGCGCCCTCATCTGAACAAAACAAATAATTCCCAAACGGCCAAAATGACCTCCCTCCCGAGCCTTCCCCTGCCTGCGCCAGGCGCTCCATGTCAGCCGCAACGGAGGAAAATAACCGGGCTTTGTCTTCTTTAGTTAACTGGAGGTTAGCCAAATTCATAGAGTCCGGTGACATCATAGACGTGTACCAAAATCTTATGAGGGCCTGCCTCTGGGGAGTCAGAACAAGTGATTGGTCGAGAGATAACCTCGGCATTATATCATGCGTCAACACGATGTTGCAGAAGCTGCCGCCCCATCTTTCTCGCAGGATGGCTCGGGAAAGCGACTCGTTGCCAAAGGAAAGGAGAGCCGAAACCAATGCACAAGACCAAGATGGGTGGGAAGATGGATTTGAGCTTGGAGAGGAGCCAAAGAGCTGTGAGGAAGGCAATTGATCCTCCTATGGAGTGGCCTGTAATCACTATTAACTTGGTTTCAGCCAGCAAGCTACGAATCTGCATGCATAATTAAGATTTCTTAAAATTAGTTAAACACTTCGTGAAAGAATTTCGATTACAACTTTTTATAAACTTCCCTGGAAAATTAACTTGCACCGGATCATGTCAAATTAGAAGAGTTACATGAATAAATCCGTTAGAAATTATTAGTTGTGTTACAATTGCTAACCATGCGAAATTGTCTATTAAATAAATTGAACAACACTAACACGTTAAGCAAATGATGGTAAGTGTGCAAATATGTTTAACACATGTATAGAATGTATCCACGTGTATGATGAATGTTAGGAGTGCACAGCAAAAAGAGAGCCCAAGCCTGTCAAAATAATTAGTTGGACCTATTTTCATTCAAAAGCTTAATTTAATAAGTAATGAGCCAACTATATATTAACTACTTTGCACTACACAAATTTCCTAAGGTATAACTTATTCTAACACAACTCTCAACTTAAATCTCCTCGTTCCCCTGTGAGAACCACAACAATAATAACGCCCACCTTCATCCCTAGTCTTTTTCTTTAAACCGAACCATAGAGGTTATCATCGGGACCGTGCTACAACACCACAATGTACACCTTTAGCCCAAGTCCCTTTCGCCAGACCAAAATACCATGAAGGTTGCCATTGAGATTACATTACTACACCGCAACGCCCACTTTCACTCTTAGTCTCTTTCCCAGATCAAACCATGAACGCTACCTAGAAACTGGGATGGTCATGAGATTCCTTGCTTTAGATATTCACCAAACACTAACAATATATTGGGAGTGGGCCACTATAGCCTGTGATATCATTTGTTGAGAGTGCGTAACAAAAATTCGATACATTCGCATGAGAAATTGCCAAGGAAGCCCAAGTTCATGCTCGTCAATATATCTAGTTAGACCTACTTTTATTCAAGAGTTTAAGTTAATGAATTCTAAAACAATTAGGATATATCAATTACTCCACATCGCACCGATTCTCCATTATATGATTTTTTCTAACACAATCCACCCGCGCATTTCAACATCATACGTATTAAGATAATCTATGAGAGCAATACCATTCATGCATTCAACACTGTCACCTGAACAATTTGACGTGATTTGTGTGGACCATATTTTATATATTAACACCAAACAAAAATCATTGGTCTACTGAACTTCGAAATTTGGACTTGGAAGTTAGCATAGACCCAACAGGTCGTTAGACCTGCCCATGCCAGATCAATGTGGCTAGGCTGAAGATAAAAAAGGCGGGCCTGAGCAAGAAATTCTCTTCTTGAGCTTGCCCAGCTGCCCACCTCCGCCCGTCCAAGCCTTGAAAAATTTGAATATTCTAATGGTGGGCGAGCTTGAACAAGAATTTTTAGGCTTTGCACTTGGCCCAGCTTGTCCAGGCCCGCCCATTGATAAGAGTAGCCTATTGTTACTATTGCCTATGTAATATTGCAGACATCAACTAAGAGATAGATGATTACTCAAGCCTGGTGCAGGTAAACCGGTAGCAGCAATTTACAATAAAATAGATCAATAAATAATGCGCGTTGTTTTTTAGTATATATTTTTGCCAAGAATCCGTATATTTACAAACAACCGATGAGCTAGCGGGGATTAAAATATAGCGTCTTCCTTTTTCTTTCGTCATCTGGTGGATCAACAAATAGGCAGAGTAGTCGAGCACTAATTGAGCACTAACTAAGCTTTAAAGAGGCCACTAAAGTCAAGCAAAAGTTATTGGGTGGACCAGAAGTTCTGTCTCGAGAACGGTTCGGTTTGATATAACTCCAATCCAATATCACCGGTCCACGTTATTTCGAAATGCGGACCCATAGGTCATTATGGACCAAACGGGGGCCGGCAGATCCGCCCATGCTTGATCAACGTGGATAGGGAGGACAAAATCATCGCTGGCCTGAGCGAAGCACCTCTTTTCTTGGGCTTGGCCAGCCCACTTCGGCCCGTCCCAAGCCTTAACAAAAACTAAATATTTTAGTCGTGGGCGAACCTGGGCCAGAATTTTCAGGGTCGGCAGTTTAGAAAGAATGAAAGAAAGCCCAGAAATAAAAAAGGTTAACCATTAGACATCATCGTCCTCGCGAAATTATTAGGCAGGTTCAAGAGAGAAGCTCAGAAACAAAAAAAGTTGACCATTAGTATCATCACCGTTGCGGAAATTTTGAAACACCACCGGCAAATGACCGGTGAAAAACTTTTCAAGAACAGTAAATAACGCTGATAATATCAGGAAACAGAAATTATCGCTAACCTGGCTCTGAAAATCAGGACCTGAATGAAAATCAAGGAAGAGGCTAAGCAGTCCGGAGTGGACCATGACCAACTCTTCCCCGTCGTAGTGGCGTTTCAACGGCGTGAACAGCCCCCGGCCCGCCTCACCTAGCGGCACCAGCGTCCCGTAGTTCAGATCCGAACTGGGCAACGGCAGCACTTGGACGCCCGAGAATGCCACGTACCCCACGCCCCCGACTAGTTCCGCCACCAAGGCCCCACACCCCATCAGGTTCGCGGTGCCGCACAGCCTCCACGTCTCCTGCAGCAGCGGCGTCGACGCCAGGAAAGTCCCCACCATCTCGCTCGTCTCAAACCTTTCCAAAACAAGAGAGAAAAAGGGAAGAAGAAAAACAAAGCAGAGCAAAAGTTAAGGAAGGAACGTAGCCTGAAACATGGGAATGCCGGAAATCGAGATGAGTAGGAGAAGAGAGAGGAGGTTGATACAGCGAAGCGTCGGCGTCCATGATCTACTCTTTTGCTCGTCTAGTGGGAAGTGCGATGAATATCAACGGGTGCTGTTTGGGTTCAAGGTTAGGGCTTTGCTCTTCCTTATCTCTCTGGGTGGTTTTCATTTATATGTGGGCAAGTCGTTTTCATTTCTCGAATTCATATTTTTTGCTAGAACATTGAATGTTTGATTTCCAGAGACGAGGAAGGGAAGCAAAACACAGGAGGGAGAGAGATGGTGGACGTCAAAGTTTGCTGCTCATGACAGGACAATCACAGTTCTGCCCTCTGATTTCGACGTAGAAGGCAGATGCTCTTGGGACTTGCTTTTCATGATACACCACAAGGTCGATTCGCAAAGCGGGCTCGTCGATTTTCTTTCGAAGCCCTGTACTCGATAGTTGGTTGTTGGTTTTGCTCATACCTTTCTCTTTCCGAACTTGTCGCTCTCTCTAGCGCTCTCTCTCTCCCTCTCTTTTTACACGTGGATCGTTGAAAAAACAGTTTTTGCAACCAGAAATGCTAGTCATGGTAACATTGATTTCACCAAATTTGGCGTACTAATTGATGGGTTACATGATAAAAGAAAAAAAGTATAGCTTGTTTATTTCAAGGTCAGCTTGAAATATACTACCTCACTTAGAGAAAATTATCCAAAAAGTTCTAAACCTTTTTTTACTAATTTAATTATAAACATTTTAATGGTGTCAATTGAGTCAATTCGGTCAATTTTAACCAGAAATTACTGACATTGACGTGAATATTGATCGTCCTACGCGGCATGGTCGACGCTTAAATAGATAATTTTTAATAATATTTTAATATTCTTTCGATTTTTTAATAATTTTCTTTTATTTGATTTTCTTTTTTCTTTTTCCTTCGTTACTTTTATTTATTTATTTTATTTGTAAGGGTCGACAAGGAGTTACCAGCCACCGGCTAAGGCCCGACGACCCTTGCCAACCACTGGGCAAGGGCTGCGAAGCCCTCGCAAACAGCTAGCAAGGGTTGTCGAGCCTCATCGGCCACTGGGCGAGTGCTCGCGGCCCTCGCTGGCTGCGTGTGACGACAGTGAGCCCTCATCTAGTGGCCGGCAGGCCCCTGTCAACCCTTTCAATAAAAAAAGAAAAAAATAAAGAAGGAAAAAGAAAAAGAAATAAATAAAAATATAAAAAAGATTCAAAAAATATTGATAAAAACTGTTCAAGTCAACGCCGACCATGTCACGTGGGATGTTTGTTGTCCACATAAGTAATTTCCCGCCAAAATTGGTATGATAAATTCAATTGGCAAAATGTGAAAATATTTAAAACTCAATTGACGGCACAATTTAAAGGTTTAAAACTAAAATAGCAAAAGTGTTATAGGTTTCAGATTTTGTGGATAATTTCCCCATGGCTTAAGGGTGGCGGTGTTTCATATATTGTGTCACACCACAAAATGTCCAATTCTTTATAATCGACATGACGTCGATTTGGTTGAACATAGAACTCGGTCATAAGATCAATATGGTTATTAACAAGTAATGTGATGGTCATCGATAGTTATATAATGTAATTATCAAAAATAGTAGAACTCATCGATGACTATGAGCAACGATTATCAATTAGCATAAAATACAGCTATCGATGCACGATGGTAAATTGTCGATGAACATATCGATTTGATGATAAAACCAATAGTAAATTTGGCTAAGTGTTGGATGTTGGGAAATGAGAAAAGGAGACAAAGTGAAGATGCCGATTGAAGACCAATATATACGATCAACCATTAAAGCCAAGTGATACTTTAGAAGTTATAATCACCTATGGATAAGATCATTATGTGATCATGAGGATTAAAATTGTGGAATTGTAGTTGTAACCGCACGTAGAGTATGCGGTTGTGGGTTGTTATGTTTAGTAGATTATAATAGGCAATGTGTAATTATTGTGGAGGGACTCATGATCATCAAAAACACAATTCTCTATGTACTATGTCAATTTTTCAATGTATTTTCAGCTTCTAGCATTTACAATATTTTATTTCTAAATTTATCGTTCTTCGTCCTTGACACTCGATTCAAATTCCCCGTTCGAATCATCACTGAGTCCGTCTAACAGAACAGTCAAAGATCAATCCTCGGTCCATATTTTGACGACAATAAGATTGAGCATTTTTCCCGTGTTCCCACATGCAATGAAGCATTCTCATTTCCACGGTTCTTATTTTGGCGCACATGTTGATGTTTACTTGCATAGGAGTTAGAACTCGTGTCATGGTAGTAGCTCTAATCTTATCGTCGTCACTTCAAGGTGATGACCGGGTTTCAAAGCCAAACTTCCCATTTCTTAGCTTCGATGACATGATGTGGGGAATGTCGCATTTCGTGAATCTCAGTTAAATTGTGTGGATACCGGAGAGAGGGGGGTGGCGCCGTGTGTGGTGGTGGCTTTGATCATCACACGCTAATTCCGCGAAATTCTGCAACCTAACTCCACCATGGACCTTTTGTCGGTCAATGAAATAACTTTGAATGTTCAAAAGCAAGTGAGGTGACCGCCAAGTGTACCGACTATGAAGTTTTGGCTGGGACAACGGGACCTAGCAATCTCTAAACCGGAGGAAGGCACAGTGAGGCAATAATTATGCCAGTACTTATTGATTATTAATAGCACAAAGCTCGGTGATAAAAGCTGGTTATTCTTTGGGACAGTGAAGTATAGTCGAGATACTCGTCAACTAGCGAATCGTATGGTCTCGACCGTTATATTCATATGCGCTCGGATTGGTCTGCCCTCGAGATGGGGTGGGGGGGAAGGAAATAGGCTTCTTAGACATTTTCCAAATGAAGGCATGAATTATATTGCATTCTTTTAATCATTATTTGGCTTATTGTTCCACTAAGTTAATTTGCGGCCTGATTCCATTGAAGACCTCGAATTTTAGATCATATCTGAATTCTACTTCGAATTATGTTTTGTCCCGTAAAAAAAATGATGAGCTTTCACCTCATTTCTGAAAAATCCGCCCGCTGTTATTTTTCTGTGCAATTATATAATTGGAATCTCACGTGTCAATGTCACGTCATTTTATTCTTCCAAATTAAAATTATCTTATTTTCATTTTTTTTTGGCCCTTTCTTCTTCACTTTTCACTTCCCCCGTGACAGGCCGCTCCTGTGCGTCGGCCTTCGGGACGCCGCCGCCGCCGCCGCCGCCGACGACGACGCCGGGGATGTTGCGGGGGGCACCGCCGGCTGCCCCGTATCCACGACAGCTCTTGCAAAAGTGGCGCGACTAAGAGAGGTTGCAGTTGCTTGCTGTGGTAGCGGAACTTGGGCCTGCTGGAAGCCCGGAATCGCAACGAGGGCATTTCGGCTGTTCTTGCTCTGGGAATGGAGACCTCGTCGTGGGTTGAAACAGTGATGATGGGTCTTGTACTTTTTTTCAAGCGAGGCTTACAAAGAAGAAGCTCGAGAGTTCCGAGAGTTTCGAGGACTCAAAATGGTCGGGACCAGATGTTTTGAGGCCAAAGTGATTCGATTTTGACAGCGAATCTGTGAATTAGAGCTCAAAGGGCATGTGCGAAACTGAAATCTTGGTCCTGTATGGTTCAGCGTAAGAGGAGAAATTAAATCAAACGTGAGATCGGGCGCCTCGATTGCGGGTTGGGCGGCGACCTCCATTAATGGAGGTTGACCAAAGGGCAAAGGGAGAGAGAGAGAGAGAGAGAGAGAGAGAGAGAGAGAGAGAGAGAGAGAGAGAGAAGAGGTTGGGCTCGTTTTGTCGTTGCCCGGGCACGAAATGGATCTACAAAGCTTCGGGGTTGACTGAGCGAAGGTAATGGCCGATAAAGATGCCTTCTTGAAGCTTGGAAAACTGGAACCGGAAATTGGGGGTCTCGGCCGAGACTGCCGGAGATGATTCCGACGGCTGAGCACAGTCGCGGAGGGGTTTTCCGGGGTCGTGGCGCGGCGTCGGAGGTCTAGGTGGCGATGGGTGAGCGCCGGTGAACTGTGGCCCAGCGAGTCCGGGCGAAGAAGGCGATGAACAGTGTCGCTTACCCAGGTTGTCAATGGCGGCGGTAAAGGACGAAATGTGCAAATTGTTTGTGGCGTATATGTGTCGCTTACACACGTGTTTCATCTCCGCTGGCGCGAGTCGCTCTGTCGCACTCCTCTGTAAGCTTCGCGAACTCTACTTCGCGCTTCGCTATGGTTCTGTTGCTGTTTGTGTCTGCGCCGCAGTACGACGAAAAGCGCTGTGATGTGGCTCGCGATTCATATTGTAGGTCTTTGATCCTTTAGAGTCATTGGCTTGTTGGGTGTGCGGTTGAGCAAGTTTGCTGCGAGCCACGCTGCGTTGCTTGCTGACATTATAGTTTGAGAGTGTCGCGTAAGCTTTTGTAGGTCTTCTCACGATGGGTGTTTATGTCTCTTTCCTTTTGGGGCTTCATTGCTCTGGTTCCATCTTCGTGCATTTGTGTGCATTTTAAGGGAATATTGTCGCGTCCCCATTCCTCGTAAGGTTTGAGATAAGGGTGTAGATGAGTTAACCTATCTTCTCGGTCTCAACTTGTAGATTACTTGAGGACGGATAGAACTGGAGTCGGGTTGTCATAGCTTGAACATTTTATTGAGTTGAGCTCGAACTTGAAAATACTTTATCCGAGTAGCTCTCAGGTTCAATCAAGTGGTTGAATGTTTCTCCGCCTTAATCATATGGATACGTGGGTTCGAGCTTAACTGGAGCTTAGAATATAATTTACCAGCGAAAACTGAGTCAAATTGATCTGAGCTTGAGGTTATCCAAAACTTAATTAACCTGAGCTTATTCGAACTTGAGGTTGTTGAAAAACTCAACTTAGTCAAGCTTGATATTGGGAAATAGAGCTCAATCTTGAGAAATCAAGCTTGAGTCGAGTTTCAAACTGCACATAGTTGATTATCAAACCATGTCAATTCGACTCAATTACACCCCTATTTTGACAAATAATCAAGGTGTGAGGAGGATGTAATTGATGTAATTAGCACATACCAATGGATATAAACCTATGCCAGCCCATTGATTAGAATATCCAGAAAGCTTGCTTGACAGCACAGGGTCTGGAAAAATTTGAGATTATTTTACCTGTACACTACTCCTGCCAATATGTATTGTGGCCTTCCCTTCATAGAATGATAATTTGTGGACAAAAACCTTTGCCTGAAACTTGCTGATCTCCAGCCGGTGACTAGGTGATTTGATATGCGATTACTTTTGGTTTAATCTGATTGGGTTTGTTGGGATGGGAATCTTATGCACCTTCATTTGGTTATTCGTTGGGGTTAAGACTCTGTGTGTTTCTAGTTCAATCGTTGTTGCGATAAGGTAGTACTTGAGTCTGTACCAAGTGAGGAGAGCTTTTCTTTAAAAAAAGTTCTTACTAAATGTCATAGACTCTTTCCAAATCCCAAATTTATGGATCATGGACATTAGTTTGCGGAGGAGATAGAATGGTAAGATTCAGCACAAGTGTTAGAATCTTTGTTTGCTTTTGGATTGATCTTTATCATCCTAGGTACTTTCCCTTGGTTTTTTTGTGATAAAGTCTTTAAAAGAAAGACTTATAGCGTTTTGCATGGGCCAATTGTTGTGCTGTGTGATAACTTCTTAAATTTAGGTTGGCTTCATAAATTTTTAAAGCTTACTCTGTGTTGTCTGCAGCTGTAAATATTGTTTGCTCATGGGGACGAGGGGAGGATGGCCAACTAGGCCATGGGGATGCTGAAGATCATTCATCACCTACACATTTGAGTGCACTGGATGGTCAAGAAGTAGTATCTGTTACTTGAGCTGTCACACAACTGCATATTCTGAATCACTTAAGGAGAGCTGGGGATGGTCTGTTTGAATCTTTTAATTTAACACTATAAAAGATTCCATTTTTCAATCATTCTGCTAGATATTAGTGTCTATTTCCTACCTTGGGCAGTTGTTTGGACTTGAGTGGATGGTTTTACTTTCAGATTGGCTTTAAGGTTCGTTAGGCCATCATGTGAATTTCTGCTTGAGACATTTACCCTTGAGATGAATGTTGTTGATGGAAATATAACAAAGACAGCAAAAAGAATAGGTCTCACAAAGAATAATCAAAAACAACCTTTCGTCTTCTACAAGATGTCTTGTTTATCTTATAAAGGAAAGTTTAGTTATTGCGTAAGCAACATTAATACTTACAAACCTAGTCAGTCGGAGGAGCAGGATTTGCTCCAAATTTAGTCATTTTGAGGTCCCCCCAGTGTCTCTTTGTCATTTTCTGTCTTTGCATACACAATTGGCAATCAAGCTTCTTGTTTATTCTGCAGGGTTGACTTTGGGAGGTTGGGTCATGGCAACTCCAGTGACGTCTTTATGCCTCAACCAATCAAAACTTTACGGGGTTTGAGAATAAAGCAAATTGCTCGTGGGGACAGCCATTGTTTGGCTGTGACTATGGAAGGAGGAATCCAGAGGTTAAGTATCCTCTGTTATTTATTTATGTTAATGCCGTGTCTATCAGTGACTCAGTAATTGTTAAAGGTGATTAGTATTCAAACCAATCCTCAACTTCTTTTAGTCCCCATAGTTGTAGGTGCGGATAAGCCGGATGTTCAAATGCTAACCATCGTCACATTCTTCTTGCTGAATTGCTCTTCTTGTGATGATGATTCATGGGATTTTGGGACATTGCTTGACTTGTGTTTTTGTTGTATTTTGTGTCTTTCAGTTTGACTTGTCTCACTGCAGGTACAGTCCCACACTAAATTCCTTAACTGCACAATTACTTGATGGAAACATCTTCTGAATAATCTGATTTTGATGAGCTTGCGATATATTTTTCTTTTCTTTCTCTGTGAAAGTGAGGGCACACACACATGTTACCTCTTTGAGCAGGTAGGATGAGTGTGGAACTTTGGGCCACACAACTGAGTGATCTTTAAATTGGTGGCTTGCTTCATTCCAATGTGATATGGATTTAACGAAACTAAACGTCAAGGGGATTGAACTAAATAAGAGAAGAAATAGTGTTGCTAACAAGCATATACACAGAAGAGCTCATATATGATGAATAGAATCTAACATATCTGAAAGTTACTTACACATGGGGATTTATTCCCTTTAAAAGTACCTGATAAAAGTTAAATTCTGTGTCTTCAGTTCTGTTTGTTTCACTGATGCCTATATCTTCTACCTAGCTAGCATGTGATTTATAAATGGCTGACCTGTTTTATGCAGTCCTGTGCATTTCCTAGTTTTGGTGATGTACATAAGTTGCTAGTGATATGACGTATGTTCATTTTGGAACCTCCAAAACCAGTGCTTTATTGCTTGCCCAGTGTAATGATATGACCATCAACACGAACTCTTTCATAGCTTCGGAGTAGGGCTATCGATTTTCAATAGCGCTGCCCTTTTGCTTAACATGTAGTTAAGCGTGCTTTGGTTGAGCTTCATCGTTTTTCGTGTCATCAACGGGTCAATTTGTTTATACACTAATAATAAACGTGTCATTCACAGGTTGACCCTTTTAAACCTGTTTATGATGCGCTTAAATAAACATGTTAGCGAGTTATTTGTTTCAACTTGACATGTTTAGATACATTCATTAAGGCACATTAATATACTTTAAATACAGTTTGATGCGTTTATATAAGAGAATATATCTGTAACTGTTTGACGTGTTAAACATGTCGATCCTATGGCCCATTGAATAAATTTCATGTTTGTGTTTTCAAAAAATATGAATGCTTGCTAAACGTGGCCATGTTTGGATTAGACCTAAATTTGACACGACACCGTTTCTTACACAAACAAACAAATTGCCGACCCTACTTTGGAGCTTACCTTTAACCATCTCAGCCTAGGTACTTCATTAATCTAAATTTGATTTTCCTACTACGTTTTTAAAGAAACTTGTCCGGGGTGTGTTTCCCCCATGTTGATGTTGTTCCCTGATAGAATGCTTTAGGTTAAAGTCACCAATGTAAAACCAGACAAGTGCCTTACACTTTTCCTTACAGATCCTTTGCTTGATTAAAGCTGGGGGAGAATTCAAAATGGTCAACTTGGTCTTGGCACCACTGAGGATTCTCATTCTGCCACAGAAGATGCACGAATGTCAAGTACTGGCAAGTAACTTATCTGGAAAACTGTCAATAAGGATCTTTGTTGCTCACTGCTTAGATGAGTGATCCTTCACCAACATACTTTTTGAGAAAGATTTGTGTGTTCACTACTGCCAGACATTTCGCTCAATCTTTCTTCCTAAGCTGCATCAATGTTTTGACTATTTGAGGCCTTGACAGTGAGCTCCCAGTTAATGAGGAACATCTTGCAGCATACTTTGTAGAAGGATAAGGGATTTACTTAAATAGCTTATTTGCTTTGCCATTGTGATCCTACTAGTCCTAGGGCATCCCCGTTAATATGGTCGCTGCAGCTGGAGCTGAGCGTACTGCTGCAGTGACAGAAGCTGGAGAGCTTTATGGATGGGGTTGGGGCTGCTATGCCAATTCTAAAGAAAATAACACAAATTCATTGATAGTAGATAAATAGAGTTGGTATTTTTTTAGACTAATGAAAAATAAAAAAATAAATTATATACCGGGAAAGTGAGCTTTGAAATTGGAGGGACGAAGAATATATATAAATTGTTATAAAAGCAATGATAAAGAGGGGACTAGACTTTATTTTCTAAATAGATAAGTTTAGTTTCATGAATAACCATAAAAAGGAAAATAACTAAGTTAAAGGAAGCTGTACGAATATCGAAACCATTAATGCCGATTTCCTCTATTTAGTAAAAAATGAGTGGATCTAGTGATGAATGAGGTAGAAATAGCCCCACCCTATGCTACTTATCCTCTATTTTTCTTTTTGAGAATAGAATCATTGTAGCTCAACTATAATAACGAGAGTCATTAAAACTCATAGGTTTCTTTCTTGATTTAGATATCGAGGCATGTTCTTCTAGATTTCTCAATTACGGTAATATAGCTATTAAACATTGTCGAAACAGGTATTATATATAAGGGGGGATGTGGCTGTGATATAATACTTATCTTCCATCTACTTTGTTAGCATGTCGGAATAGCCTTACCCACTGTGTTACACTGGTCGATGCACCGAGCCATTTTGCTGTGCTTCACGTATGCCCCAGTTCCCTTTTGAATTCTTGAACTAGTGTCCGAGCCTAACTTAACTTTGCGGTGCCCTTTCTTCGTAACACGAGCAAATTTTCAAATGACTTGGGATTCACACTTGAAAAGTTGTTTGAAAGGTAAAAAAATATGCAGGCAATGTCATTACTCTTAGCAAAAGAGATTGTTTATCTAAGCGTATGAATGTGAAAGTAGGAATCTTTTTTGGGTCTAAAATAGACTCCTTTAGTCATAACATCTTATAAGAATACAATCTCGAAAAGTAAACCGAAGGGATACAGGAAGTTATGCTGGTGTAACTCCGAACTGCAAAGCTCTTTTCATAGCTGAAATGTTGCCAAATTTGAACCTTAATGAGATTCTTTGCACTTCTATTTCAAGAGAAGCTAGCAGTAACCGTCTGAAGAAGACTAACAAGAACACTTTAGAGAGGGGAAAGTGCTGCATGTCAAACCATTTTCTTGAAACTTAGATGCTGTTCTGTTTTCCAACTGAATTTAAAGGAAGTTACGAACAAAGTCCTCTGAACTGCTAAATGCTTCATTTTCCTTGATATAAGTCTTATTTGTGCTATATGGAGGGTTTCTTTCGAACAGAAGTTGATGCTGTTCTACGATATCTAATGATCTTCTCTTTGTGAACTTTTAACAGACGATCGGTTCCCTTTATTTTTGGGCTATGCACCTCGCTGGCCCCAAATGCGATCCATTTGCTTCATGATGTCGTGCTTGGCTTGAAGCCAAAGGCCTCAATGCTGGCGTCGGCAATCAGGTAGATTCCTTATTCTGTTTGCTTCTTTTTCTGTTTCCTGTTGCACTTCGAAGTATCTGGCAAAGCTTGGTGCAGTCAATTGATTGCACGAGTGGTTTCAAAAGGCATATGCAGGATCACAAACCCTTCAAAGCATCATATTATTGTGCACCGGCACAAATAAAGATGGTGGCTAACTGGCTACCTTGCGCCGAAGTGGACTCTTCACGTCTTCTTATTAAGTAGAAATATTTCATCATTGGAAGTAAGAAGCAGCAAGTCGAATGAGGAATAGTTTTGCAGCTGCAGAGGACAGAACACTCAATTACCTCCCAACATAAAATCAGGAGGTACACTTTTTGTTGTTAAGCCACATCTCAATCTCATCACGAAACTCTATTCCGCTACCTTTTACCAACGTTGAAGTAAGTAATATAGTATGTCTAAAATTGTACAAAGAGCAGGCTGAAGAATGCTCATATGCATTTATTTTCCTCTCTTCTGAGAATCTTTATTACATCTATCCCTTTGAGTTTCAAGCAGGCTGAAGAATGCTAAGAATCAGTCCCCCTGTGAACCAGCTTGAAACAGTCGGTTAAGGCCAGTTCGATTCAGTTTCAATGCTCTCCATTCTTCTAACCACAAACTAAAGCTTGAATTCTTAGCCAGAACATCAGCAGACACCTCTTTTCCTTCAACCAGCTTCATTGCATATGCTTCAAACTCATCGAGTCTATCCCGAAGAAAAGCAAGTTCTTTTGGGTCACTCGCGCTCCTGATTTTGTCCAGCCACTCCTTTGCTTCCTCCACCCTTGCCCAAAAGCAAGTGTCTTGGGTCAAGCTTGTATTCTTGGTCCTCCTATTGCCCAGTTCCTCACCAACTCTCTCGTTCCACCACCAATCGAAAATTTCGTATCTTCTCTCTCTTCCATTGCTTCTATAGTGGCCTTTCTCAAGGTGCATCCCCAACCGATAATACTCCGCAATGTCCAATGGCTCCACAAGGAGCTTATAGAACTGCGACGCATTTACCCATTTTGAGCACCTGTGAAAATCGTGTGGGAGCTCGTTCCTGTCCATCATATGTATGACATTGTCCCAAAAGGCCGCAAGGTTGAACCTGTTCATGTTTATCTTAAACTCTCTCTTGGAGGCCCCCCCTTTGCTTGAAAGAATCATAGTATCCTCTTTGCTCATCGGACTTATCACAACAAGCTTTATACCACTCTATCTCCGCTCTGTAAGGAGTGATTTTGGATAGCCTAACTGCTAAATTGGCGGCATTTCGGTTCGGCGTGCACCCCATTCGCCTCCCCATCTTCAAGCAATCTTTTGCCATTGGTGCAATCAAAACCTGCAAAAAAAGGGGATCAACAAACTTTTTTAACTTGTGGAATTCCGCCTGAAAATAAAAGTCTAGATCAATACATTTACAGATCGTGATCACTCGAAGATCTAAGGTGCCGTGTTCCTACCTGTCGATATGTCCCTGAGGAGTTCAAAGCCATGGAAAGACTTGCTTCATAGCTTGACTCAGAGAGATCTCTTTCCATGAAGCTTCTCTTCAAAGACTGACGAGATAGTCTCTCAACATATGGCCCATACTTAAGGTGCTCCTCAAGTATACAATTTGGAGAGCCTGTTCGTAGCATCAAATGCATCATCTTGTTCACCAATACCGCATTATCCAAACAAATCGTGCCCTCATCTGAACAAAACAAGTAATTCCCAAATGGCCAAAATGACCACCCTCCCGAGTCTTCCCCCGCCTGCACTAGGCGCTCCATGTCGGCCACAGCCAAGGAAAATAACCAGGCTTTGTCTTCTTCAGTTAATTGGAGGTTAGCAGAATTCATAAAGCTTGGGGACATCGTACATGTGTGCCAGAATCTCACTAGGAAGTGCCAGACGCTAGTCTGAATGAGCGATTGGTTGAGAGATAGCCTCGGCATTATATCGTGCGTCGACACGACGTTGCAGAAGTTGCCGCCCCATCTCTCGCGGAGGATGGCTCGGGACAGTGACCCGTTGCTGAGGAAAGGAGAGCCGAAACCGATGCATAGGACCGAGAAGGGTGAGAAGATGGATTTGAGGTAGGAGAGGAGCCAAATACCCGTGAGGAATGCGATTGATCCTCCTAGGGAGTGGCCTGTGATCACTATGGACTTGGTTTCAGCTAGCAAGCTTCGAATCTGCATGCATATTTAAGATTTTCTCAGATTTCCAAATAAACCTCTTAACCATACAACCTCTTCAACTTTACCGGAGCATGTCAAATTAGAAGAGTTTACACAAAAGGATATGGTAAAAATCATTGGTCGTGCTGCAATTGCAAAACATACGACACTATTCATTAATCAAGTTAAGCAACACTAAAATGTTCAGCAAATGACGATAGTTGAGCAAATATGGCTAGCCTAGCACGTGTATAGAATGTTTTTATATGCATGGCGTATGTATTGAGATGATTTGAATAATTTAATGTTTCAAGCATCGGCGAGCCTGGACAAGATTTTAGGCTTGGGACTAGGCCCAGTCCGTCCAGGTCCGTCCATTAATTAGGGCATATTGCCTGTTTGGCAATCTGTCCTCTTGCTAATACGTGGAAAATTTAGCAGGGGGAAAGTAGAAAGTGGACTACCCACGAAAACTTTTCTAGTGAACTTGGCATTTGATGGATCAACAATAATCAACAAAATAGTTGAGCACTAAGCTTTAAAGTAGCCACTATAATCAAGCATAAATAATTGGGTGGACCAAAAATATGACTTTTGAAATCAAATTGAATTGTTGAATCGGATGAACGTGTGACTAAAGTGAGAGGACCCCGTTCTCCCTACGATGCCTCCAAAAAAGGGCTCGAGTGAAGTGCATGTGGGGTTAAACTAAATTCATGTCTATGACTCTCCAAACACTAATGAACCCACTAAGTAAAGATTCCTCATTGCATTTCGTGGACCTATGAGGATGAACATATCATCATGAAAAAAATTTGACATCTTATATGCCTCTAATATAATCTAGATTGTTCAAATGTCCTAAATTTATTGCATGGTGGCCAAGTCAATTATAAACCTTTTAATTGTGCTAATTTAGTCATAAAATTTTGACAACTTATCAATTAAGTCTTAAACTTTTTTGACAACTTGTCAATTTAGTCTTTTCGATCAATTTTGACTGGAAATCACTACATAGACGTTGGTCAACTATTGGCCATCCTTGCAACTTGGTGAGGGTCGGCCTTGGCAGATTTGATGAGGCCTCCACCATCACGGCTTGGGAGAGGGTTGCCCTTGCCCAGGCCACGAGGGTGACCCTTGCCTATGGTCAGCGAGGTCGCGGCCCTATCTCGGCCTCGCTTGTGGGCAGTCGCCAGCCATGACGATGTATTGGCCATTGGCCAAAGGGAAAGAAAAGGAAAAAAAGAAAAAAAAAATGTAAAAATTATTCATGTCATCGCAATCCATGCCACGTATAATGACTGGTGGCTAGTCAGCATCCACATTAATGATTTCTAGCCAAAATTGATCGGAAAAACAAATTAGCAAGTTGCTAATAGATTTAGGACTAAATTAGCAAATTTTCAAATGGTTTAGAATTAAATTGGCAAGAGATTAAAAGTTTTAGGATTAAGTTGACACAATTGAAAGTTTTAAGGCTGAATTGTTCGCCGTATAATAGGTTTAGGACTTTTTGGACAACTATCCCCAATCGAACCCATAGCACAGATATTTGAAAATTAAATCATGACCGAGGCAATAATATGTAGATTGGTATCTATCCCCTATTTTAAACACGGAATAGGATTTTGTACAAAAAGTTTTACTATTACACAGGAAATGAGACATTTTATCTGTAAAAATCGAAGAATTTCGGATCAACAGTATGTTGACGTAGGTTCAAACATCATGTTCTTATTATGATTAAAAAAAATAGATTACTTGTATAAGTTTCTACACGTTAGTTACGAATTAATCGTTTCCTAGACTTCTTATGCGTGACATGTCTTGTGTGCTATTTAACAACGTCCTGCACGGATTTTCAATTTTGCTATACTGGTTAAAACCACATGCATTAATCATGTCAGACCTGAGAAAATGTTGAGAGACTATCTTGGTATGACTGCAAGCTGCATCTTAAATCATAAAAAAATCAACAGAATGTAATGAACATTTAGATTACATGGAAAAAATTTACCTTCCGTTAGTTTCCGTTAAATTGGATTAATACTATGAAAAACCACAAAGTAATACACATGTGACAAGCAGAGGATAAAACTGCAAACTGATACACCCGTCAATTGTCTTTTTTTTTTTTTGGTAAAGATACACCCGTCAATTGTCATGTGCAATCTAACTCAGCAATTTAAAGATAAAATTTAACGAAAACTAAATGAGGGTAAATTTATCATTGGTGTACCAGTTTGACATTTTTTGTGATTAAAAAAATTAATTTGGGATAAATTTATCATAAAAGTATCAATTTTGGATTTTTCATGGTATCAATCCTTTTTAGTTTGCAGGAAACCACACACGTTTGAAAGCACATTCCATACGATCATGGATGAAAACGAACTAGTTTATTACAAAGATACAGATGTTCCTGAAAAAATAAAATTTCCATTCAGAAAGAAACAAAGCTCAGAAATAAACTGAAACACCTTTCGCTGTCTTGACTGTCACGTCTCAAGTAACGTTCAGACTGTACAACTAAAAGTCCAAAGTCTAAGAGATGCATGGACATGTACAAAAATGACATGAGAAAATCCCTGTCTGGAATTTTCTTAACGCGCTCGAATTAATTTATGATCGTGACCAGGATCATTTGTTGTTGGCAGTGATCAGGGACTGCGCCAGGAGAACGGTGCAATTTGGGCCAATCATTTTGTCTTGTGCATTATGGGCGACCGAACCACATACTTGCTTTAGAAGATCATCTGTTGTTTTGCAGTTGTGTAGTATTTAAAGAAACAATTCTTAACGATATTCGAGAATAAGAAATTCATGGGGTTTACTGACTATACCAAGTATTTCGCCGGAGATGCGGTTTTCCGGCGAGTATGAGGTTTTTGACGCAGTGGAGGCCGGTGAGGAAAGCAGGGAAGCCGCCACTGGAGAAGGCATTGCCGTTTAGGTGGAGGAGCTCGAGGTTGAACGAGGCGGGAGAGGTCAGGGGACACTGCTGGATATGGAGTTGTCGTCAAGGTTGTGGACGTGAAGCTGGCCTGAGCTGGTTCGGGGACTTCCCGTCCAACGTGCTGGTCAAGTTCAAGGACTCGAGGACGAGCTTGTGGGCTGGCCGTTCACTAATTGGGGTCATTCTCAGGGAAGCTATGTTTGTGCTTTCTTCTTCTCTCCTTTTTCGACTGGATTGCTGTAAGACAAGGCGTGAAAAGCGAATGGATTGATGGGAGCAGGGGCAATAGAGACAGTGCATCTACTCACGCCGCGGCAGCACCCGCACGGGTTCAGCTTCGGTTTCGGCTTCAGTTTCAGCTTCTGATAATCTGATTTCCCAGGATCGCTCTTGAAAGGGTGACGGTGCTGTTAGCTATTCATTTCCCATTTAAATATGATATCTTGATATTGTACAGCTCTAAAATTTGATTGATAGGCATGCTATTCGCGACTAACGTCTGTTGTTAATTTGCTTGTCCGCAAAGATAACGGATCGAGATAAGAGTCAGTAATGCTAATGTTATTAGGAAACAGAAATTGCTAACCTGGCTTTGAAAATCAAGGCGCGAATGATGATGATGAAGGAACAGGTGAAGCACTCCAGAGTGGACCATGACCGGCTCTTCCCCGTTGTAACGGCATTTCAAATGCGCAAACAGCCCGTGGCCTGACGCATCCAGAGGCGCCAGCATGCCAAAGTTCGGATCCCAACCAGGCACCGGCAGCTCTTGGACGCCTGAGAATGCCACGTACCCCACGCCCCCCGACTTGCTCCGCCACGAAGCCGCCACACCCCATCCTGTCTGCGGCAATGCACAGCCTCCACGCCTCCTTCAGCAGCGGCGTCGAGGCCAGGAAAGTCCCCACCATCTCGCTAGTCTCAAACCTTTCCAAAACAACAAAACAGTAAACAAGCAAAGCAAAGCAATTGAGCAGGACAAGGGAGGAGGCTGTTACGGTGAAGCTTGGGCATCCATGATATCCTCTTTTGCTCGTCGAATGTGGGACGTGAAGTGCCTTCGGAAAGAAATCGCGATGGCCTTTATATAGTAGTGAAGGGAGCGGAGTCGAGCTGTCGGCCATTTGACTTCCGTGCTCTGTCCTTTTCGCATTTATCTCAAACACGTCTGAAGAAAACGTCGCCTGTGTGCTTTGATTAGGACTCGCGGGACATTTTCAATACGTGCAGACGAGCTGGAATGATTGCCCAATTACAATTCTGCAAGCCTCGTGCGTTTTGAAATCCCTTTTCGTTTGAGGCACGTCGCTCGTGAGAGTTGCTTTTGTCACAGTGAAACTGATTTTACAAAAAGGTTATTATCAAGGATAATCCCAATCTGGTACGTCCGTGATAAATTATTTAAGATTAATTTTTTGATCACCAAAAATTCTAAATTGATACATCTGTTACAAATTTATATTCTATTAGTTTCTATTAAATTTTACCGATAAATTATTGAGTTAGATGACACGTGGCAGTTAATAGATATATCAGTTTTGGATTTTACTCCTCCGTTTATCAAATTTTTATCAATTTGTGATTTTTCGTGGTATTAATCCAATTTAACGGAAAGTAAATTTGTCATAAGTGTATCAATTTGAGATTTTTGGTAGTCAAAAAATCAATTTGGGGCACATATGTACAAATTTGGAGTTTTCGGTGGTCAAAAAATTAGTTTGAGGTAAATTTGTCACAAGTATAACAATTTGAGATTTTTCATGATATTAACCCTTTACAAAATTGACGTACCAAATAATTTGTTAAATGTGATTCGTTTATTTGAATGTCATCTCGCAACTTGCTACATCGCTAAAGAGCGGCCATGCTTAGTCTATTTGATTGGGCTTAATTGACTCCATCCAAATGCCTTTTTCCAATTATTATGTAAATTAATTTTTAATTGAGTAATCTGACCCTATTAGATTTTGGTCTTTGCCATCACTAAGCTAAATTCCTTTCAATTTGACCATGACGTTCCGTGCTAATTTTGAAAAGCTCATGTCACAATAACAAAGAGGTCCCAATTTGAAAGATCCATTAACTTACCACGTTTTCTATCCTATCGTCGTTTTGATAGTCTATTATACAATTAGACTAACGGAGATTTTTTTTTTTTCGTTTTGATAGAAATGAATATATGAGGAAAAATTGGCGTTGCTCAATTGAGGATAATATGAAAGAAGGCTGTTCGAGATGAAATTGATCCTATTGCACGAATCAAATACCCCTGTGCAGAGATGTAAGCAAAAGATACAAACAACGGTTATGTGGAAAGAGACGATCATAATACATTATATTATTTGCTTTTTGTGCAACAATGATAGACCGAACCGTATCCCGCTATGCAGGGTCCAATATACGAATCTCATCATAAAGTTACGGCCGATGAAAGTTCTCTGTAAACTCTCCCAATCTTTTCTCATGATCGTCTCCTTCCACATAACCGTTGTTTGTATCTTTTTCTTCCATCTCCGCACAGGGTCATTCGATTCGTTCAATAGGATCAAATCCATCTCGAACGGCCTTCTTTCATTTTATCCTCGATCGAGCAACGTCAATTTTTCCCCATGTAAATTCATTTCTAATCTTATCTTTTCCTGTGTTTTTGCATGCAATGAACCATTCTCATTTCCACGGTGCTTATTTTGGCCGCATGTGCCTAATTAATTACAGTATTTGATCATCACACGTAAATTTCGTGAAATTTCTACAACCTAACTACCCCTGTCCTCTAACCAACGAAAAAAACTAGGGTTAATATTACGAAAAACTCCAAACTGATATACCGGTGACAATATTACCCTCCGTTAATTTTCGTTAAATTTTATCGTCTAATTTCTGAATTGGATGACACATGACAGTTGACAGGTGTATCAATTTATAGGTGTGCCATTTAATGATTTTTCGTGATATTAATATAATTTAATGGAAGGTAAATTTATCATAAATATACCGGTTTTGGGTTTTTGATAATAAAAAAATTAGTTAAGAGAAAACTTATCATAGGTGTACCGGTTTGGAGTTTTTTATTGTTAAAAAAATTAATTTGAAGTAAATTTATCATAAATTTATCAATTTAAATTTTTTCGTGATATTAACCCGAAAAATTAACCGTTGTACATCTTGGACCTGGGTTTACAACAATGGATTGCTTTGGATAGGTCAATGAATAACTTGGAATGTTCAAAAGCAAATGAGGTAATTGCCAAGTGTACCAATAATGCGATTGGCTAAGACAAGGGGGAATAGCAATTTATAAACCCAAGGAAGAAAATAGTTAGGCAATCCAATAATTATTCAAGGTAAACCATTAGAATCTGTCGTCAATCCCAAGTCATTTTATTCTTCTAAGTCAAAATCATTTTATTTTCATTATTTTCATTTTATTTTCCTTTCTTCTTCTCTTTTCACCTCCACCACGAGAGACCCCACCATCAACCCAGCCACGAGATCAACTTAACCTTGTTTGGCCTTTGAGATGCCGCCGCAGGTGGGGATGTTGCGGAGGGCACCTTTTATAGAAACTTTGAAAGTTTTGGCGAGGAGAGAACACAAATACACAAAAGAGAGATAATGATACTCAAAGTGCCTTGCGTAGGCTTACAGCTTGTAGAACACACGCTAACTCTCCGACTCTTTCTTACAAGTTTTTTCTCTCGAGATTAACTCTCTCATTGACTCTATGACTCTACCAAGCGAACGCACACACACCCAAAATAAAGGTGAGCATGGTTCTAGAGTAGAAATTAGAATCGAAGAATCGGAGAACCAGATCGGTGAGAACCTGTCTATATATGGTAGGTTTCGGGTTTCAAACATTAGAGAATCTGTTTTGACGAATCGGTTCCAAATTCTAGATAAATGGAACTTGGAACCTGGAACTTGAAATCTGGAACCTGGAACAAGTTTTTGTGTTTTTCTTGGTTTATGTCTTCGTGCAATACTGCGAAATTTCATGGTATTCGATGATGAGTATATAATCTGGAACCACTAGTTTGAGCTTCCATTGTATATGTTTCATATTTTTCGTGAGTCTAAATATAAGTTTTGGTCAATGGATTGTAACAAAAATGACAGGGTAGGTTCTCAGGATATGCGAGAATAAGTTTTGAGTTTCAAAAAATGAGAAACGTGTTCTAATGAATAGGTTTTAGATTGAATCTGTATGGAACATGAAATTGTCCGATACATAAAAGACTCCACCGCCTAGTGAGGTCGGCAAAAAGAAATCCAGCTAGTGCAAGCTTGTCCGACACCGATCTCCAAAGTCAATCAGTAACCAGTCCACGCTTGAACAACCCTTCCTTGGCGGCTTGCAGAGGTCATTTAATGGACTCGGTTTAAGGAAGAAATTCCATTTCGGACACTCCTTCGTCTTCGAGATACCAGCTGGACGTCTTCTTGTCAAACTCCATTACCTCTGCTCCGACTTGGAAATACAACCGACTTCAACACTGAAGCAATTCCCATGTCGTTCTACGATACAAGCTCTTGAGAATTATACCAAAAACAAATTTTACTATTTCTAAAAACCGCAGGCCGCCCCGTATTCCTATGGCCCACTAAATAAATTTCTTGTTTGGGTTTTAAAAAGGGTTAATATCACGAAAACAACCCAAAAATTGATATATTTATAATAAATTTATATCAAATTAATTTTTTAATCACAAAAAAATCTCAAATTAGTACATCTGTGACAATTTTACCATCCGTTAATTTTTGTTAAATTTTAACGTTAAATTTCTAAGTTGGATTACACACAGTAGTTGATAGGTGTACCAGTTTGAGGTTTTATTTTCCCTTTGTCATAGGTATCAATTTGTGATTTTTCGTGGTATTAATCCAATTTAACATATGGTAAATTTGTTACAAATGTACCAGTTTGGGTTTTTTAGTGGTCAAATTAATTTGGAGTAAATTTTTCACATGTATATGAGTTTGGGGTTTTTTTGTGGTACCTTTTCAAAAAATATGGAATGCTTACTAATCGTGGCCATGTTCGGATTATACCTAAATTTGGCACTACACTATTTCTTACACAAACAAACAAATTACCGACCCTACTTTGGAGCTTACCTTTAACCATCTCAGCCCAGGCACTTCATTGATCTAAATTTGATCTTCCTACGGCTTTCGGACGTTTTTAAAGAAACTTGTTCAGCGTGTTTCCTTCCTGTTGATATTGTTCCCTGATAGAATGCTTTAGGTTAAAGTCACCAATGTAAAACCAGACAAGTGCCTTGCACTTTTCCTTACAGATCCTTCGCTTGATTAAAGCTGGGGGAGAACTCAAAATGGTCGACTTGGTCTTGGCACCACTGAGGATTCTCTTCTGCCACAGAAGATACATGAATGTCAGATACTGGCGAGTAACTTATCTGGAATAATGTCAATAAGGATCTTTGTTGCTCACTGCTTAGGCGAGTGATCCTTCACCAACATACTTTTTGAGAAAGATTTGCGTGTTCACTACTGCCAGACATTTCGCTCAATCTTTCTGCCTAGGCTGCACCAATGTTTTGACTATTTGAGGCCTTTACAGTGAGCTTCCGGTTAATGTGGAACATCTTGCAGCATACTTTGCAGAAGGATAAGGGATTTACTTAAATAGCTTTATTCGCTTTGCCATTGTGATGCAACTCCTAGGTCATCCCCGATGAAATGGTCGCAGCAGCTGGAGCTGAACGTACTGCTGCAGTGACAGAAGCTGGAGAGCTTTATGGATGGGGTTGGGGCCGCTATGCCAATTCCAAAGAAAATTACACAAATTCTTTGATATAGTAGATAAAGAGATTCGGTATTCTTTTTAGTCTAATGAAATGAAATTAAATAAATTATACACCGGGAAAGTGAGCTTTGAAATAGGAGGGACGAAGAATACATATAAATTGTTGTAAAAGCAATGATAAAGAAGGGACTAGTTTTTATTTTCTAAATAGATAAGTTTAATTTCACGAATAGCCATAAAAAGGAAAATAACTGAGTCCAAGGAAGCTCTGCGAATATGGAAACCATTAACGCCGATTTCCTCTATTTAGTAAAATTTGAGTGGATCTAGCGATAAAAGAGGTAGAAATAGCCCCACCCTAAGCTACTTATCCTCTATTTTTTTATTTTGAGAATAGAATAACCATAACTCGACTATAATAAAGAGAGTCATTAAAACTCATAGATTTCTTTCTCGATTTAGACATCGGTGTATTTTCTTCTAGATTTCTCAATTACGGTAATATAGCTATTAAACACCGTCGAAACGGGTAGTGTATATAAGGGGGGCGTGGCCGCAATATGATACATATCTTGCATCTACTTGGTTAGCATGTCGGAAGAGCCTTACCCGCCGTGTTACACCGGTGGATGCACCGAGCCATTTTGCTGTGCTTCACGAACGCCCCATTTGTCCCTTTTGCATTCTTGAACTAGTGTCCAAGCCTAACTTAACTTTGCGGTTCACTTTCTTTGTAACATGAGCAAATTTCAAATGATTTCTGGATTCAAGCATTGACGGTAAGGGCATCCCACAAATGATTCATTGAAATTGTGCTTTTGGGTTTGGCAGATACTCGACAAAGATCCAGTTGGCCGGAGTTGGTGAGAGTGGATGGGAAGAGCGCGAAGCAAATAATCGAGAATTTTAGTCACCTGGTGACCAGCATGATATTGCCGCCGGGAGGACCTGACTTTCTCGATACTTGCTGTAACCGTGTAGTCATTTATGTAAACGACAAGGGCATTACCATTAAAGTGCCCGAGATTGGATGAGCGCAAGAAAATGTTGTACTGAATCCACCCCAAATCCCGGGTGTCCTAAAGTAGCTCATCGAGATATTTGTATCTACTATAATGAATTAATAACGATTTGGGGTGAATTAATTATGTCGTGTGCGATTTTTCTTTTCATATAACTTTTTTCTTTTCCGTTCCTCGGGCGATTTGGAGAAGAGTTAATTCTAGTATACCCTAACGCATAAAAAATTAGTTACACAAGCAGGGTCATTAACCCTCGATGTGAAGATTACAACCATCGGCTTTCTCACCATCCCTCAAATAAAGGGCGGATGAAACTGCCTGCGTAAAGTTTTCTTTCACTAACGATGTATATCCTAATTTTCATTTAGAGAACACTTTTAATTTTTGGTGGGAGCATTAGCACCCTTTAGAGATATGATTTCGCGAAACCCATCATAAAGAATGGGAGAGGTGGAATTCTTAAGATCGATCTAACATAATGTTTTTACTTAAACATAATACATAGGTAAAAATTGACTACAAATTGACCAAGATAAAAATAGAGAAGGATACATTATCGTGTCGTAGCTTCTCACTTGAGATCTAGATTTCCATATTTTCACAGAATTTCACCACCTTTTAGTATATGCTTCAAGATTAGTGAGATTAAATTGTCCCCTAAAAATGTCAACTCGGATCCGAAGACGACAGACCTAACCAGCACTTGAGCGGGCTTGCCTAAATATCACCCCGAAGAAGAAAGTAATCAGGGACGACATGAAGAATAACTTGGACTTGGTTACATTGCTTCTGGTTGCATGCTTCTTATTTAGTAAGAGTGGGAAAATTGTCCAAACACTTGTAAATCTATTGTATGGTGGTCAATTCAGTCCTAAATCTTTCGATTGCATCAATTTAGTTCTAAACCATTGGATAATATATCAATTTAGCCATAAATATTTTGATAACTTGCCAATTTAATCATTAATATTTTGATTGTCCCGGTCAAACTCACCTATCGATGATTTAAGTGGGGGTCAATTCCCCGAGGACTAGTTGGGTATCATCATTTGGTTTGAGCTCTAGCTTGCCACTTTTTAATTTTTGGTATTTGCCAATTTAATCATTAATATTTTGATTGTGTCAATTAGGGGTAATCAATTCCTGACCCGGTCCAATGAAGCCAGTCTTTTATTCCGACTGAACGAAAAGGGAGAGAGTGACAAATCTCGACATATTGATGAAAGTGACGATGAGTGAAGAGTCATTGTGGTGTGAAGATAAGGAAAAAGTGTTGTATGTGGGTTTAGTTCAAATTTCATTTATTTTTTTTGAAGAAATGAAAAATAACAAATATATATGTAGTTGGTACGATCCAGTCTGATTCCCCCGTGAAATCGGGAACCGGAGATTCAGACCAGACCACTTGGACACCGGTTCCACTTTTAGGAGCTATGAACCAAACCAAACCGGCCAATCCGATCTGGTTCGGGCTGTTCCTTGTTCGGGTGGTACATTTGCACACCCCTAATATTAATTTAATCCTAAAATTTTTTATGAGTTACCAATTTGGTTCTAAATCTTTTAACGATTAGTTAATTTAGTTTTTCCAACTAATTTTAGCCGGAAATAGCTAACGCAGTAGTCTAGTCAGCACCGGCTATCCTACATGGCATGATCGGCGTAGGATAGTTAACGCTAACGTAGATAAATTTAATTTTTTAAAAATTTTTTCTTTTTATGTTTTTTTTTTCTTTCCTTCTTCCTCTCAATGGTTGTTGGGCCTCAATGATGCCTATCGATTGGTTGTAGGTGAGGTACCTCGTTGGCCTCGGAGAGAACTAGCCCCAGCGAGACTCGACCTCGCCAACGCTGGGCAAGGTCGGCCTCTTTAGTGGCTAGGTTGGCAAGGCTTGACCTTGCCATCTTTGGGTTAGGTGACCCTTGCCACTCACTAGTGGCTAGTGGTTGGGCAAGGCTCGCCTTCATTGGGTGAGGTTGACCTCGCTAATGGTTGGCAAGGGTGTTGCTGTGCGAAGTCATGTCTTGCCCAGTGACGGTGAGGTCAACCTCGCTAGCCATCTCTGAGGCTCGCTAACTAGTTAGAAGAAGAAGGACAGAAAAACATAAAAAAAAGGATAAAATCAAAAAATGTAAAAAATTTTCCATATCAACATCGGCTGTGCCATGTAGGACGGCCAATGCTGACTAGACGGCCACATTAACTATTGCACCGGTGTCAATTTAGTCATAAACCTTTTAATTATATCAATTTAGTTATAAACATTTTCATATTTTGTCAGTTAAGGCCATCCGATCAAAAATTCAGGCTGAAATTTGTTACCGTAGACGCCAACCATCCTATGTGATACAACACGTTGATATGAAATTTTTTTATAATTTTTTATTTTTTCTTTTCTTTAGATTTTTTACTGAGTGTTGGCAAGGGTCGCCAGCATTGAGAGGGTGTCGCGGTGCTCGCTCGATGTCGATGAGGGCCTGGATGAGGGCCACAACACCCCAAGTGAGGGTGCACGGTCCCCCACTCAAATCTATGTTTTCCACGTTAAGCTCACAATCAAAGAATTATAAGAGTTGATAGGTTGCCTTGGGCTTTTAGCCTTCAAAAGGCCAACTTTATCTTAATAGGGTTTCTAAAAAAATTTTTCCAAACACCAAATTTTAACCCAATGGGCTTTGGATACTCAAAGTGGCTTGACAAAACCATTCCCAAATGCACCTTAAGAGAAAGTTGGCCTTTTGAAGGCTAAAAGCCCAAGGCAGCCTTCTACCTGCCTTGGCATTTTAGCGTTTTCAAAATGTTGAGGGGATAATGATGAATTTTTTTTTATTGCCTTTAATGCCCTCATAAATTTATCTAATTTCCACTTTAACCCTTCTTTTGTTAGAAACCTTAGAAGCAACGGTCACTCTAACTCCTCAAGCTCCGCTCTCTTTGCCTCTCTCTCTAGTTGCTCCCTATTCACCGTTTTCTTCTCTCATGCTCACCTCTTGGTGGCCTCTCTCTTCACTCAGAACCAAATCGCTCGACTCGCCATGCTCGCCTCTGTCTTCGCTCGGAACCTAGTTGCTCATCTCATCTCGAATCCAGGTTATTTTGCTTCAATTCCTTCTCATAATGTTTTTTCTAGCTGTGATTGTTAAGTCGCTCACCTCACTCATGCTCGCCTCTCTTTTGGTGGCCTCTCTTTTCACTCAGAACCAAGTCGCTCACCTTGCCGTGCTCGTCTCTGTCTTCGCTCATAACCCAATTGCTCGTCTCGTCTCGAACCCAAGTTCTTTTGCTTCGATTTCTTCTCATAGCGTTTTTTTCTAGCTATAATTGTTGAGTCTTTTGCCTTACTTGAAATGCCATGTTTATGCAAGATAGAAGTCTATGTGGTTTTTCGGTTGTAGATGAAAGCTAGCAGATTCTTGAGTCTAGGAGATTAGGGTTCAGTTGCTAGTAGCTTTACAAGTTTGCTCATATTCTGGCAAGTCCAGAGTAAATTTTGTTCTTGTTCTCATTTGTGGCTCTTCAGGACGGTTAGGTAGATAGAGCTAACTTGGTGATAAGGTTAACAGTTTTTCTCATAGGTTTTTTTTGCTGTCTTGGTCAGTCAATTACTAAGTCGGCAGCGAAGGGTTCATTTGCTTAATCCCTTTAGTAATGGAAGAGTGTGGATTCTATGCAGCTATGAAAGAGAAGATATTGTGGTTAATTCTTGTTTGCTTTTCTGAAATTATGCTTCAGCAACGCCCAATGCTGAGTCTTTTGAGTTACTTGGGTTTCTTATGTGCAGTAGGAACAACATCTACAAAGGTTTTCGCCGGTCATTCCATATACCAAGGAAAGGCGGCTCTGATAGGGGAGGCCCGATCTCCAGAATTCACTTCTTTAGATGTACGTTAGAGACTCTTTCTTCTTCTTATATATCCAAAAAGTCCTGAGATGTTAGTTTCTGACCTGTTGAAGTTTTGGGTTAAATGGTGTAGTCAGGGGCATATAAACTGTCTAGGGAAGGATTTGTGCTGCTTCAATTTGCCCCTATGGCTGGCATGCGAGTATATGAATGGAGCAGAAAGCAGGTAATCCATTCATCATTGCGTCTCTATGACAAGGAATATGGTTTCTTGTTCTGCTACATTTTAGATTGTCTCCGCAGTAAAATGTCTCTCCCTCTATATGTTTCCTTCTATTTTTCGTGTTTTCCATTTCGGGGATGCGGCATCGGTTTTATCACAAGCCTAAGGCCCTGAGCTATTTAGTTTGGGCTTAAGAGTCTATGCTTCCCAGTTCTTTAAAGACCATTCCGCTATTCTTCTTTTGGCCTGCTTTTTTCCTGAATGGGCTTCACTTTCTATAAAGAGTTTTTGTAGTTACTTATATACGTTTACAAGTGGTTTTTGAAGGTAGCAAAGGACAGTATTCTTGCATATGGAACTGTTGCTGCAAATTATCGTCATGTGATTGATCGCTTCGCTGCCACCAAATCACATTTGGTTGGAGTCGGGCAACCCTTTTTAATAACAAAAATAGTGATCTGATTTTGACAAATGATGCTGCTTCCCCCACTTGATTGGTGGTTTGGGGTGTTTGGCCATTCCTTCTTACCTTTTTATTGCACTCCTTAGGCCTCAAGAACATGCAGGAACAATTGGAAATATTCAAATTTTCATCATTCTTCTTATTAAGATCAGAAATTGAGTAAGCCTTTGATGTATTGAAGTAGAAGTGGAAGATTCTAACGCATATGCTAAGTTATCCGTTTAAGAAGCAACCGAAAATTGTTATAGCAGCAATAACCTTGCATAATTATATACGAAGAAATGCCGTTAATGATAAACATTTTACAAGAGCAGATTTGGATTCCAATTATGGATATTCAGTTGATTTTGATGATGTGAATGACGGGGCTAATGCTTCAAATAATAATTTATTTTCTGACATGACACGTTTACGTGATCAAATAGCCATGAGTTTAGTAAATACTTAGGGATGCTTGTAAATTTCAATGATAATCTATTTTTTTTCCTCGATGCATATGTGACAATGTTTATTATAATTAAATTACTCTCTTTTTGCAAAGATGTGGTTTATTTATTTATTAATCTGTTGATATATCTCTTTTACGTTACTCTAAACGAGAAATATAAAAGTTACGGTCATTATTGTTTTTAAATTTTTTAAAAAAATTAAAATTAAAAAGCTTAAATTGGTCAAACCAAAAGACTTCCTCAAGTATATGTTTACCAAACAGCATTTTCCCAAAGTTGCTTCCCAAGGCGCTTTTTAGTAACGGTGTACCAAACAGCCTTAGCATTTCACCAAAACCTTTTAAATTAAAGAATTTTGCTTTTTTTTTTCTAAAGGCTTTCCCCAAAAGCCTTCCCAAATGCAGCCTTAATGGGGTTTCTAAAAAAGTTTCTCAGACACCAAATTTTGGCTCAATAAATAAATAAATAAATAAATAACAGCGAGGAAAACTCGCGAAAAAAAAATGTAGGGAAGAGAAATTTTTTTGTATTTTTTTCCATCCCCTGACGATGTCAATGTCTGCGCCAAATCCTCCTCCACTCCGACTGCCATGGCTCTCCAAACTTGGTCGGCCCTCTCAGATCGTCATCGCTCTCTCTTCAACCTTCGACCCTTTCCGTACCCACCTCTGGATTCCAGCACCTCGCGTTCGATCACCAAGCCTCGCATTCCAACTCGGAATCGCAGCCCTCGCGCCCAAGTCCCGTTCTTGCCAGCAGCTCGTTTGAGCAAGAGGAGGGCGGCGGCGAGCCTCTCGATTCTTGCCATCCTGCTAAATGGGTGTGGCTCGAGGGCGTCGCTGGCGACGTTGCCTCAAGAAGTGGAGCTGGAGAGGTACACAGACTCCAAGGAGGGCTTCACCCTCCTCAAACCTTCTTCTTGGGTTAAGGTAACACATCTGTGTGTACAATGTATAATGAATATCAGACTTTGCAAAAATGCCGTGACTGTCCAAGTAATTGGGGTTGTTTTATTGTTGGAACTGAAGGTGGATAAAGCAGGAGCGACGGTGCTGTTTGAGGAGCCAACCAAGGGGAGCAACAACGTGGGAGTGGTGGTGAGTCCAGTTCGTCTTGCGAGCCTTGGCGAATTTGGGAGTCCTCAGTTTGTTGCGGACAAGCTCATACAAGCCGAAAAGCGCAAAGTAGGTGCTTGTTCAATTGCTTGCTTCATTCTAAATATGGAATGTCTTAAAAGTAAGGTGCCCGAAGCCTCTTGTGTTTTCAGGCGATCGATTATTTGGTAGATAATTTGGTCTTTGTTAGAATTGCTGAGAAGAATAGTGTCTTGGAGCTGTCTTATTAAGGGGAAACATTGAAGTGAAGTATCTTTCTGCAGTAGATAGTTTAAGTATGCTAAATAATTATTCCATCGTATACATGTTGACAGTATGGATTCCTTACTCAAAAGGCTGGAATGTCGGCTTCATATCTAAAACAAGATGGATGAACTCATTTGTGAGTAAATAATTTGACCTCAGGAGTCTATGCAGTTCACTGGGGATGATCGATGCAATGAGAGAGAGAGAGAGAGAGAGAGAGAGAGAGAGAGAGAGAGAGAGTTTTTTGGCTGCAGAGATAATGGCAAGTGATGATTGATCCTCTTTTTCAAAGTCACAGGTCAACTTGGCTTCATGGTGCACCAAATATTGGCCTGACATGGATCCACCAATTTCAATATTTTACCATATCCAAAACCCAAATCATTTAAGAGGAAAACTGAATGAAAACTCTGGTTGAGCTGCATTCAGTGTTCTACTATCAGACATGTTGGTATAGTCATAGTTATCTCACTTAATCATATAATTGAATATGTAAAATACATTCAAATGTGTTTCCATGACTTTCCTTTCTGTATCATATATAATGATGATGACTTAATTAGTCAAAATTGGCTTGATTCAGGTCTTTAGGCTCTTTGGCTGTAAACCTCTAAGTGATACGTCAACAAGCTTTGGCTTTGGCTTGAAGCTTCCATGTGCTTTAAACCATTTTTTTCCAAACAGGAAAGTACGAAAGACGCTGAAGTGATTGGAGTGGCGGAGAGATCTGGCCGGGGAGGCTTGCAAGTTTACGAGTTTGAATACAAATTGGACAGCAGCAGGGGAGGCATGAAAAGGATCTTTTCGGCTGCGTTTGTGACCTCAAAGAAGCTCTATCTGTTAAACATCGCTCACTCAGACAAGCCAGAGAGTCCACTTGACACCCAAACAAGGATGATGTTGGAGGAAGTTCTTCATTCTTTTGATGCTGTTCCTGGCATATGAACATCACAATCCATAGCAACGTGACTATTTGCTCAATGTCGCTCTGCACATGGTTACTGACTCCTGAGGTAATGCACTACTGAATTGATTTTGTTAAATAGGTGTCAATCTAATGAAAAGAGAAAACTCAAGATGGTTTGTGCTTGGACTGTTGCAGAGGGATTGAACTTTGACCTCTTTGATCCAAAAAGGTGGTGCAGAATTTGAAATATGTTAGCTTAAAGATATGCATACAATCACATTCTTCTTTGTCAGTTCTTGTGCATGTATGCGCAACATATGATGCTTATTATGATCATCCGGCACCTTTTACGCATAACTCGAAATGCTACTTGACCGCAAAACTTCAACATTTGAACCTATTGTATCAGTGAGGGCACTTCAAGATTCTTTTTCAGGCATTTTTGTCTTATGGAGAGGGGGAAAGAACATATCTTTGAGCACCTTATCTTACTAGTGAGACTTGTATTTCAGGTGGCAAAGCTCCCCTCTTAAATAACCCTGGCGATGTGTTCCGGCAAATGGTATCATTCTTTATGTTCTTAGGTGAAATGAAAGGTAAGATGCTTTTTGTAAACAGCCTCTGTGAATGATGATTAAGAGGCTTTATATCATTCTTGCGTTTCTACATACCTACAAGAACTTCTTATGTCAAGTTGTTCTCTTATCAATGATTAGTAATTAGTGTTAGGCAATGCTTTTCACCACACCTAGTATGGCACTTTCGCTGCGCTCGTTCTCAATTATCTGCCAGGTGATGCTCATTTAGTTTCATCTTCCCATGTAAGCTCATTCTCGGGGGCTCATAGCAATATTTGAGTTTCCGGTTCGAGAGAAACCGTATTTTTTGAAAAAAGCCAATGCACTCGGACACAGACAAAAGCCAACTCAAGCATGAATTGTCCTGGCATTTTGGCTACTCTTACTTTTCTTAAGAATGAAAAACGAACGGAAAGGAGGTGCTTTCAGTTTTATCTTCTATGCACGGGCAACTTCCCCTCCCTGCCGTTGTCCTTGTTCCATTCGCATTGAGAAACAAGGATTTTTCTCTAGACCACCGAAATGGAAAGCGACAAATGAGAATTTTCTCCATGATTTTCATTTTCTTTTATAAATACTAGGAAGTCAAAGGAGATGTGTTGCACGTAACATGGATCCCAGGATTGCAGCCGCCGATTCCTCATCTCTAGTGGCATTCGCCCATGTAGATTGCTCCTGCATTGCGTTCATGAAATATTAGAGATTAACCTCAGGATTAAATTCAGTGTTCCATGGACGGTTTGCATATAATTGCAGGGATAGACGAGTCGAAAGAAAATAAAAAGAAACGAAAGGTTAGAATAATTTTGTTCAACGTGAAGGTTTACCATCTCTTCCTACGTCTAAGGAAAGCGGGAGAGAAAATTGAATATTATTAGTTTGACCAGATAGCCTGTAAACTGTATAATATATGGGATCGCAGTTGCCTTCCGTTTGGATAGAGTTTAAGGTCCATTTGTTTTGCAAAAAATATTTACCTCATTTTTCAGTGTTTGGTTTACTTAGAAAATGAGTCACAAGAAAAGGTTTTCCAATCAAAGCTTAAATTTAGGAAACTGATTTTTTCTTTGAATGGACCAGAAAACATTTTTTGAAATATGACTAATTATCGGCACTTGGACTTGAAACTCTACGCTTAGGCACGAAAATCACAACGCTGATTTTCGGGTCCCGGCGTTTCGGGACAAGGTCTCCAGTGGCCGGACTAGGGACCTCGGTGTCCCAGGTCCGTAGAGTCTTGGCCCGAACCCCCAGTGCCCATATCCGATACTCTGACACTTGAACTTGGATCCATAAAGATCATGCTAAGGTCCTCGATGCTCAAGCTCCAGTCCCAACCCTCATGTCAAGTCCACAAAGGCCGTGCTCGGGTCCTCGGCTCTCGATCTTGAGTCCTTGATTAATGAAACGTTTGTTCTTATAGAAACATATATTTTTATAAATTCAAAATTTTAATTATATTTTAATTTAAAAAAATCGATATTTTTATTTTTTTTAATATAATTGATTTTTTTTATTATTTTTAAAATTTTTTCTTTCTATTCTTTTTTTTTTTTCCACCAAAAATCTCAAACTTTTCTTTTCTTTTTTTGTGACACCAAAAACCCCAAACTTTCTTTTTTGCTTTACTTTTACATTGTCCATGGGTATTTTCGTCTTTTCCGCTTTTCTTTTTTTTTTTTTTTTTTTTTTTCCGTGAGGGGGCCTCGCTGGCATCAGGCAAGGGCATCCCTCGTCGGGCGTCCGGGCGATGGCTGAGGGTCACCCTCGCCAACGTCGGCCGGGCCCTCGAAAAGGAAAAAAAAAAAAAGAAAAAGACGAAAATGCCCATGGACAATGTAAATTGGGGTAAATGTGTCACAAATAAGAAAGTTTGGGGTTTTTGATATCACAAAAAGTTTGGGGTAAATGTGTCCTAGAATTTGGTTTGAGTTTTTGGCATTTTTTTTTTTTTTCTTTTCTTCCCTTTTCTTTTTGCTTCTTCCTTGGCCAGTTGCCGGCCACAGCCATGACCAGCGAGCCTCATCAACTCATGGGTGAGGGCTTAGAGCTTGGGCCTCGCCAGATTGGATGAGCTCACTAGGATTTGGTGAGCTTGAGCCTCATCGACCATGGGTGGGCTAATGATTGGCCCATCATCGAAGATTGGTCAAGGAAGAAGCAAAAAGAAAAAAAATATAAAATAATTTAAAAAATGCGATTTTATTGATAAGTTTTCCCATTAGATTTTTCTTATCAAACGACTAAAAATACTTTCCAGGACTTTTTTAGGTTTTACCCATATACCGAAAAATAAAGTCTTGAAAAATATTTTTTTAAAATATTAAATTTTTTTAGAAATAAACGGATCCTAAATTAAAATAAAAATCATGACGCAAGACATGGTCAAGTATATGAAAGAAATCACAATCTTTTTGTCCCCATATGCAGTCTCTCGCTTCCGGTGTATGTATGATACTATATTACTATATAATATTCACTTGGTCAACCTTTCACATGATTTTCAGACCAAAAAAAAAAACCTTTCACATGATTATTTCCTGATATGAAAAGATATTACAATCTTTTGTCCCCACGTGCGGTTTCTCACTTGCGGTATATGTATGATACTATAGAATATTTACTTGATCAAACCTTTCACCAATCCTCCCAATTAAACGATTATTTCTTGTTTCTTTTTCTAATGTCGTCTTGAACAAATCAATGGTCCCATCTCCATTAAGGATTTTTCTTAGATAATTTTCATTATTAGAGATATTTTGATAATTCTGTTGATTATCCATATATATTTGAAGATTGCATGTGTATTGCACGTACAATGTATGTATATATTCATTTGATTGTGCATATATTGATTAAAATATTATCTTAAAATAATTATCAAATAAAGCTTATAAATAGGCTGATGTATTCTTTATGAATATATACATAAAAAATACATAAAATTTTATTATTCTCTCTTCCGCATTATTATTTCTCAACTTGATATCAAAACCTCCTTTCTTGAGGCATGCCCAAAAAACTCCATCTCGGCCACTCAACAAGTTTCACTCCATGCGCAAAAGTCTATGAGGAAGCACTTAATCCATTCCACAATGGTTGTGTTTCGATGCAAATCACACCGGCCGCATTGCCAAGTCGAGCTTTTTTCACGAAGATGGCTTTTCTTTTGATGCCAGCCACACAGACCGCATCGTTCAGTAATTATTTTCCCAAGCCAGTCGTATAGGCCACTTGATGCTACAGATATTTTGATAATTATGTTGATTATCACTATCTTTCAAAATATAATGGACGTATATCTCCCTTTAATTGTGCATTTCTTGATTGAGATATTATCTTAGAATAGTTATCTAATAAAGCCTATAAATAGGCTACTATATTCTTTATTAATATATACATTGAACTATACAAAAAATTTCATCGTTCTCAAAAAAAAATTATAAACCTATTTTACGGATGCCAATTTAGTCCTAAACATAATTTAGTCTAAAACCTTTTGTCAATTTGCCAATGTGGTCCTTTTGGCCAATTTTGGCCTAAAATCGCTGACATGAATATCGTCTATCCTCTACAGCACACATTAGGGGTGAGCCATTCTAGGGTGGGTAGGTTCCAGACTTGAAACTTAGAACCTACTCTATTGAGATCGGTTCCCAGTTTTTGGAATTTGGAACATACTTTAGAACTCCGGTTCAGTTCCAGGGTCTACCTGGAACTAGTGAAATTCTTTTTTTTTTCATTTTTTTTATTTCGTAATAGGACAAACTTTAGTAAAACATGCCATTATTTACAATCAAGACAAATAAAACTTACAACAAAATAGTAGAGAAACATAACTGCGAGAAGTACAGTACAAAACAAATAGATATATAAAGCAATTAGAAGTGTTCCAATTCACTCCTTAGTCTAGCAAAATATAAGTTAAGGAAACAATAAAAATTCTCATTCGCCAAAACTAACAATTAATAAAAAATGAAAAAAGTAAGACTTCTTTAGCTACGTTATTGTGGAGTGTTGAGAGCTGTCGACGGCTGAAAGAATTTAATTATTTGAAGGAGGTGGAGATCAAATAATCCATGTCCCTAAAAAGTTTGCCTGATGTACTGGCATTCACCAAGTTGGAGACATTTTGACCGCTGCCAGAAGCCGCAGAGCATGCCATTCAGTTGGGAAAATTCTACTCTCGATAGTGTAGGACAAATAACCATCATCTCGAAAGTTTAAGAACTTCCGCTAGACGAGTATGTAAGGTGTCAAGTTAGGGGTGAACGGTTCTAGTGTGGATAGGTTCTAGGTTCTAGTGTGAATAGCTTCCAATCCCGAAATCTACCCGTCGGGAATAGTTTTATTTTTTAAAACTTGGAACCTATTCTGTAGACCCTGAAATCAAATCATAATCAATTGGGTATGGTTGGTTTGGTCTAGTTCCAGGATCTTCACTGGACCAGTGCTCACCCCTAATAGTGACAATGTTTAAGTTTTTTTAAAAATTTTAAAAATTTTCCAAATCTCTTTCCTTTTTCATTTCCATTTCTTTTTTTTATGTCCCTTCGTCATTTCCAATGTGTCAACACCGACTATGCCAAGTGGGACAATCAGCGTCTACGTCAACTATTTCTAACTAAAATTGATCAAAAGGACTACATTGATATTCATCTAATAAATTTATGACTTTTTTTGGGGATAAGTTTCCCTATTTACCACACCTAGTATGGCATTCTCTCGTCGCTCATTCTCAGTTATTTGTTTGGCGACTCTCATATAGTTTCATCTTTCCAAGTTAACTTATTCTCGGGGGCTCCTAACAATATTCGAGTTTTGGGTTCGAGAGAAATCATGATTCCTGAAGAAAGCGGATGCCATTGGACACGGATAAAAGCTGATTCTAGCAAGAATTATCGAGGCATCTTGACTACTCTTTTTTTCTTTCTAAAGAATTGACACGAACCAAGGTAATGTCCTTTTTGCAAAACCTTCTAAAGGGGTGCTTTGAGATTATCTTCTATGCAAAAGCAACTTCCCGTCCTAGTGTTGTCCGATTATAGAGAAATAAGAATTTCTGTCTAACAACCAAAACGGAAAGGGAGAAACGAGAATTTCCTCTATTATATTCATTCTTTTGAATAATAATTTCACCCAAAATTTTAAACTTGATCCTACAAGACATCAACATCCCAAAATTCTCCTTTACCAAAAAAAAAAAAAAAACATCCCAAAATTCTTTTTTCCTTGCAATTCCTCCATATTTGTACCAATTATTTAAAAATATCTTCCTTTATAGTTTCGCCTTTAATAGCTGTACATCGGATTTTTAACGGCTATCATGGATGGGTTTGTAATCGAAGGTAGTTCAGGGCCATTGAAAATAGGAGTCTGGGATATGGAGGAGGCAAGGAAAGATTTGGGCCATTTGGCTACAGGCTACTGGCGTTCAAAGGATTTTTTTTTGAGAGATTTCCCCTGTTCTCTTCCTTACTGAAAAGTTAAAAGGAGACGCGTTGTCCTTCGTACGCAACATGGGGTCCAGGATTGCAGCCGCCAATTCTTCATTCTCTCTCTCTCTCTCTCGCGCTGCGTGACAGTTCGGTTTTCGTTGCCGTGACGTGAAGATCCCGCCATTATAACTAAACACCCCCCACACATACGGATTGCTTGTTGCATTATCCTGTGCTTATGTAATCGTGTGAATTCAATTCGCTTTTGCGCATAGTTCATTCCTCTTTTTGTGTAAAAAAATAGAAAGAATCAACCTTAAAGTACATAATTCTACCTCAAATTGACCAGGAGTTAAGTTTAGTGTTCCATGGACAGTTTTCATATGCATTCGCAAAAATAGAGGAGTCAAAAGCGTGATTATCACGTGTCATAAGGAAAGAAACGGAAACTTAACATGTTGTCCAGTTTACACCTCTTCATACATCTAAATAATGTGAGAGAGAAGATTCTATAGTGTTGGTTTGACCAAGTCGGCCTGTAATTATATAACGAATCTGATCACTGTTATAGAAAACATAATATTTTGTCCGCATGTGGTGTCTCTCGCTTCCGATGTAAGTACGATACTTTACAATATTAACTTGGTCAACCTTTCACCAAATCCTCCCAATTATTATGATTATTTTGGTATTTTTTCTCATGCTGTCATCTTGGAATAGATCGATCTTCCCATCTTCTTCCACGTATCCTTTTCTCTCTGTCCTGTCCTGTTGACATTTATGGTTCCCCAACACAGTATTCAACCGTCCCAAAAACAAAATCCATTTTTTTTCTAATTTCAACTTGTCCTGCACAAGGGGAAGACACGATAGTCATTTGGAAAAAAAAGGTAAAAATATGAGCATGGAAGATAGAGTTTTTAAACACGTAAGTCCATGATCCAGAACTTTTTGATCGAGTTCATTAGCTTTCGCTTCGTAGCGTTTTGTTTTGCATGCTTAGATGTGAGTGTGAACGTAGGAAATACAATGTTAGCTGAATTGTCAACTTAATTTGATGGTCAAGAACAACCCGGCTTCGTGCATCCAATCTGAACTAGACCATTTCAAACCAGAACTGGAAAAGAAGAAAAGTAGTTTGCGGGCATGCTTAAAATGAAGCTCTTCACATTGGCTGTGTTTCCAATCAACCTACGGCTTTGCATACACAAACAACATGTGTGAATAACAATCTTCAATTGTAAAAGCTTGGATATTTCTTTGCGGTTGAATAATGTGAGCTTGATTTAGTTTGACCCCTTACTCTCCGTCTTAGAATTGATGCAACCAACTAGCCGCAAGTCAAACATTGGAAAAAGATTAAATATATAATAACACCACCCTTTTCTTTAATTTCGATTTTGGAATTGTACATGACACGGTCCATGTCTATACATTCTGGAGAATCTGCATGAGTCAATGCTTCTCCCTCCCCCCTTCTCTCTCTCTTTCTCCCTCTCTCTCTGCTCTTGGTTTCTCTGCAAATTTGGTTTTTGACAAATTTGAAGATCATCTTGAACACAAGAACAAGGTGACAAATCTTTTGATCCGACATGGGCCTCCACAACGAAGAAGCAGAGGGCAACACCCAATTCGCAGAAATGGATACTGGAGAGAAGCGGTTGAATGAACTGGGCTACAAGCAAGAGCTCAGAAGAGAGATGGTAACTTCAAATTTTAGCATATTTCCCCTCTTTTTCCACGCTTCAATGTATAAAAAGTCGCTTTTCTCAAAAAATATTTGTAATTTGTTTTCATCTATTTTTTGGTGGCAGACTTTGTTCAAGACTCTTGCAATATCATTTTCGACTATGACACTCTTCACTGGGATCACTCCCCTGTATGGATCAAGCCTTTTGTATGCAGGACCTGCAAGCTTGGTTTGGGGATGGGTTGTGGTTTCGTTCTTCACTTGGTTTGTAGGGATTGCGATGGCTGAGATCTGCTCTTCTTTCCCGGTTTGTTCCTCGTTACTTGTTCTCCTTTTTATTTTTTATGCCGTCTTTGTTTGTCAATTTTGGTATCATCTTTGAATTCTTCGTGATGACTTAGGAGAGTTTTTTTGTGCATTTAGTACCTTTTGACAATTAAAAGAGCTTGTTTGAAAGGTCAAAAAGTTATGAAGGTCTTAACCAAAGAGATTGTTTATCTGAGCATCATGATTTACCCTGTGTAAAAGAAGGAACCTGTTTTGGATCTTAAATAGACTCCTCTAGTCATAACATCTTACATGAATTTATAAACAAACAGAAAGGATACAGGAAGTTATGCTGGGGTAATTCCGAACTGCAAAGCTCTTTGCTTGGCCAAAATGTTTGGCAAATTTTTAACCTTAAGGAGATTCTTTGTACTTCTGTCTAAAGAGAAGCAAGCAGAACTAACAAGAACACTTTCGAGAAGGGAAAATGGTGCATGTAAAACCATTTTGTCGAAACTTAGCTGCTGTTCTGTTTTCCAACAGAATTTAAAGGAAGTTGGGAACAAAATACTCCGAAGTACTAAATGCTTCATTTTCCTCTATATGGGTTTTAATATTGCTATTTGGAGGGTTTCTTTCGAAAAGAAGTTCATGCCTTTCCAAGATATCTAATGATCTTATCTTTGTGGACTTTGAACAGACGACCGGCTCCCTTTATTTTTGGGCTGCCCATCTCGCCGGACCCAAGTGGGGTCCATTTGCTTCATGGTGTTGCGCTTGGCTTGAAGCCATTGGCCTCATTGCTGGCATCGGTACTCAGGTAGATTCCGTAGTGTGTTTGCTTATTGTTCTGTTTCCTGTTGCATTACTTCTTCGAAGTATCTATCAAAGCTTGGTGCAGTGAATTGATCCCACAAGTGGTTCCGGAAGGCATATGCAGGATCACAAACCCTTCAGAGCATCATATTATTGTGCACTGGCACAAACAAAGATGGCGGCTACCTTGCACCAAAGTGGTTGTTCTTATGCATGTACATGGGTCTTACTTTCATATGGGCATTCCTCAACACATTCGCGCTTGAAGTAATTGCGTTCATCGACATAATCTCAATATGGTGGCAGGTATATTCTAAAACTCGAGCATTCTGTATCAAGAACTTGATATATCAATAGTCTGTGTGGACCAAAATAAGTGACCTTTGAGATTATTTCAATTTCTAATCGAAACTCTGTTTCCTTTTACTTTAGTTAATCGGCGGGATCGTCATAGTTATAATGCTTCCGCTTGTAGCACTGACTACACAGTCTGCATCTTTTGTGTTCAGCCATTTCGAAATGGCTGCTGATACAACTGGGATATCGAGCAAACCTTATGCAGTAATTCTAGCTTTTCTCGTCAGTCAGTATTCACTTTACGGGTATGATGCAGCTGCGCATCTAACTGAAGAAACTAAAGGCGCTGACAAGAACGGTCCCATTGCGATTCTTACCAGTATAGGGATCATTTCAGTGTTTGGATGGGCCTATATATTGGCTCTTACTTTTAGCATTCAGGTAAGGACCTCTTCATATCTACTTATTAAGTAAAAATATTGCTTTGTTGGAAGTAATGAAGTAGCAATTTGAATGAGGAAAAAATTTGCAGCTTCCGAAGACAGAACACACAATTTTACCTCTCATAAATTTTTTAGTCCAACATTAAATCAGGAAATTGGGTGGACTTTTTGTTGTTAAGCCACATCTCAAATCACCACAGAACTCCATTCAACCGCCTTTTACCAATATTAAAGTCAGTAACGTTGTATGTCTAAATTTGTACAAAGAGCAGGCTGAAGAATGCACATATGCTTTTTCTCCCTCTCTTCTGGACATTGCTGTTACATCGATCGCTTTGAGTTGCTTTAAAACTGTTTCTGCTGTATTATACTATCTTGTGCATTCTGAAACTTTCAGGACTTTAACTATCTATATGATACGACCAATGAGACGGCGGGTGTGTTTGCTCCAGCTCAAATACTCTATGATGCATTCCATGGGAGGTATCACAGTGCTACTGGTGCAATCATCTTGCTATTCATTATATGGGGTTCATTCTTTTTCGGTGGGCTTTCCATCACTACCAGTGCAGCAAGAGTGGTTAGTATCTATTCCTCTTTTCCTTTGTTATGCTTCACCATCCAAAAAGTTTTGGGTTCTCTGTCCATCAATACATAACCCGTGCACCACGGCTCTCTTCAGGTATACGCATTGTCAAGAGACAAGGGCATCCCATTTTCATCGATATGGCGACAAGTGCATCCAAAGCACAAAGTCCCATCTAATGCAGTGTGGCTCTGCGCAGCCATCTGTGTTCTACTTGGCATTCCAATATTGAAAGTGAATGTAGTCTTCACTGCCATAACTTCCATATGCACTATAGGATGGGTCGGAGGATATGCAGTCCCGATATTCGCAAGGATGGTCATGGAAGAGAAGAATTTCAAACCCGGACCGTTTTACTTGGGAAAGGCAAGTAGACCAATCTGTTTGATAGCGTTTCTGTGGATATGTTATACCTGCTCGGTGTTTCTTCTACCGACTCTGTATCCCATTAGTTGGAACACATTCAACTATGCGCCAGTTGCTTTAGGTATGGGTTTAGGTATGATAATGCTTTGGTGGGTGTTTGATGCCCGGAGATGGTTTAAGGGACCTGTTAGGAACATCGATGCACAGAACGGAAAGGTATGATACGATGCTCTTGTATCCAATGTTTCAGTATAGGCAATTGGTTGCCCTTAGAATGATTTGAAAACAAATCCATCGTGTTCTGCCACAGGCATATGTCATGAGCATTCGTACTTGATTACTTCTAGTGCAAGGCATAACCACTTTGTTTACTTTCCAAAAAAAGAATGAAAGCTCAAATTTGTTCAAAGCACAGTATAGATCTCCTGTCTTAACATCACTGAGCAGTCCCTCATGCATCTTTGGTCGATCGGTGAGAAAGCTTGAGAGGCGATGTAACTGCAGAATATCATCCCTGGTGCATCATATCAAGTTTTATTGTCAGCATGATAATCCGCACATAAAAGATTGTTGTCTGCCAGGGCTTGACATAATTATAATCCACCTCAGTTCCCGTCACCACAGGAAATCTTGCTCTATTGTAATATAACACTAGATTGACGAATTAATCCCCAGTCGAGTGGTGTACAAAAGTCAAAGAAACATATGCGGGATCCAAATTAAATCCTTGTTCGAAAAGGGAAGCTATGGAACTAATTCTGACACAAACTGAGAAATGAGAAGTTTGTTGTTGGCTGTGCAACTTTAAGGGTGCCGATCCTCTATCTCAGATCTAAATTTTCTGTCCCCCGCAAGTCCCATTTGTTGGCTTCACATTAGATCGCAACATATGCTTACCGAGATCTCAGCCTTGGCACCAAATCCTGTGGCCATGGAAGTGTCGATCCTCTAGATCTCGAGGCGGTGGCTCCCCCATGGCCATGGACGCCGAGCTTCCAGATCCGAAGGGGAAGGCTGCTTATTGCCCAGAGGGAGCTCGACACCACATCAATTGTACATCTCTCTATCCCTTTTGATGTGTCCCAATCTCATGTGCATTAGATCTCGACTCACGTCCGGTTAAAGTTAAATTAATAAAAGTCAGTGGCATGCCTTATCGACCTAAACAAGAGGCATCGATTGGGGGATAATCTGTGTTTTCAATGCTCTCCATTCTTTTAACCACAGACTAAAACTCGAATTCTTAGCCACAACATCAGCTGACACCTCTCTTCCTTCAACCAACTTGATTGCATAAGTTTCAAACTTAATGAGTCCATCCCAAAGAAAAGCCAGGTTTCTAGGGTCATTCTGACACTTAATGTTGTCCAGCCACTCCTTTGCTTCCTCCACCCTTGCCCAAAAGCGAGTGTCTTGGGTCAAGCCTGCATACCTGGTCCTCCTATTGCTCAGTTTCTCGGAAACAACTCTCTCAGTCCACCAGCGATCGAAAATTTCGTACCTCCTCTCTCTTCCATTGCTTATGTAGTGGCCTTTCTTAAGGTGCATCCCTGACCGATAATACTCCGCGATATCCAATGGCTCCACAAGAAGCATGTAGGACTGTGCCGCATTTACCCATTTGGACCTTCTGTGCAAATCGTGTGGGAGTTCTTTCCCGTCCATCAAGTGTATGACCTTGTCCCAAAAGGCCCCAAGCTTGTACCGATTCATGTTTATCTTGAACTCTCTCTTTGAGGCCCCCCCTTTGCTTGAATGAATCATAGTATCCTCTTTGCTCTTCGGACTTATCGCAACAAGCTTTATACCACTCTATCTCCGCCCTATAAGGAGTGATTTTGGACAGCCTAATGGCTAAGTCGGCGGCATTTAGGTTCGGCGCACGCCCCATTCGCCTTGCCATCTTCAAGCAATCTTTTGCCATAGGTGCAATCGATACCTGCAAAATAGGGGATCAAAGAACTTTTTTAAACTGGAGGAATTGCACCCGGGGAATAAAAAGCCTAGGTAGATACATTTACTGATCGCAATCACTCGACGATCTAGGATGTTGTGCTCCTACCTGTCGATAAGTCCCCGAGGAGTTCAAAGCCATCGAAAGACTTGCTTCATAGCTTGATTCAGAGAGATCTCCTTCCAAGAAGCTTCTCTTCAAGGACTGAAGACTCAGTCTTTCAACATACCACCCATACTTAAGGTGCTCCTCAATGATACAATTTGGAGAGCCTGTCCTTAGCATCAGATGCATCATCTTTCTCACCGATACAGCGTTGTCCAAACAAATGGCACCCTCATCTGAACAAAACAAGTAATTCCCAAACGGCCAAAATGACCTCCCTCCCGAGCCTTCCACTGCCTGTGCCAGGCGCTCCATGTCGGCCGCAACGGAGGAAAATAACCGGGCTTTGTCTTCTTCAGTTAATTGGAGGTTAGCGAAATTCATAGACATCATAGATGTGTACCAGAATCTTATGAGGGCCTGCCACTGGGGAGTCGGAACAAGTGATTGGTGGAGAGATAACCTCGGCATGATATCGCGGGTCGACACAACGTTGCAGAAGCTGCTGCCCCATCTTTCGCGGAGGATGGCTTGGGAAAGAGACTCGTTGCCGAGGAAAGGAGAGCCAAAACCAATGCAGAAGACCGAGATGGGTGGGAAGATGGACCTGAGGTAGTTGAGGAGCCAAAGAGCTGTGAGGAAGGCAATTGATCCTCCTATGGAGTGGCCGGTGATCACTATTGACTTGGTTTCAGCCAGCAAGCTATGTATCTGCATGCATGTATAAGATTTCCTGAAATCTAGTTAAACGCTTCCTGAAAAAATCCCGATTGCAACGCTTCAAAAGCTTCTGTGGAAAAATTCAACTTGCACCGGATCATGTCAAATTAGAAGAGTTACACCAATAGATATGGTAGAAAATCATTTCTCGTGCTGCAAGTGCTAACCATATGGAACTAGTTATTAAACAAGTTGAACAACACTAACATGTTCAGCAAATGATGATAAGGGTGCAAATACGTTTAACATGTGTATTGAATGCATCCATGTGTATAGCGTATGTGGGTAGCACGCAACAAAGGAGAGCCCGAGCCCATCGATATAACCAATTGAATATATTTTCATTCAAAAGTTTAATTAAATAAGTTAGGAGCCAACTATATATTAACTACTCCGCACTATACTAATTCTCTAATGTAAGACTTATTCTAACACATCTCTCAACTTGAACCTTCGCGTTCCCTTGTGAGAACCATAACAATAACAATGCCCACCTTCATCCCTAGTATTTTTCTCTGGACCGAACCATAAAAGCTGTCATCGGGAGCGTGTTACTGCTCCACAATGCCCATCTTTATACCAAGTCCCTTTCGCTAGACCAAACTGCCATGAAGGCTCCCATTGAGATCGCGTTGCTGCACTACAATGCTCCCTTTCACCCTAGGTCTCTTCCTAGGCTGAACCATGAATGCTGCTCAAAAACCGCGATGGTCACGAGATTCCTTACTTGAGATCACCAAACAGCAACGACATATTGGAAGTAGGCCATCATCGGCTTTGATATCATTTGTTAAGAGCTCAAAACAAAAATTCGATACCCTCTCACATTCAAACTCGTCAACATATTCAGTTGAATCCACTTTCGCTCAAAGCTTAAACTAACGAGTTATAGCGTAACTAAGATATATCAATTACTATACAACACACAATTCTTCAATGAGGTTTATTCCTAACATAACTCACACGCTCATTTCAACAACGTATGCACCAAGAGAATCTATGAGAACAATACCATTTATGCACAAAAGACTATCTCCTGAACAATCACAATTGGATTTGTTGTGGAGGATCATATTTTATATATTAACTCCAAACAAAAATCTTCGATCTACTGAATTTCCAAATTTGGACCTGTAAGTTATCATAGACCTAACAGGTCGTTAAACCTGCCCATGCCAGATCAACGTGGATGGGCTCAAGTAAAAATGGCGGGCCTGAGTAAGCAATTCTCTTCTTGAGCTTGCCCAACCCACCTCCGCCCGTCCAAGCCTTGAAAATTTTGGATATTCTAATGACTAGGGTATAATGCCTACAAGTATTATTATCTATGTAATATTGCAGACATCAGCTAGAGATAGATGATGCAGCAATTTACAATAAATAAGATCAATAAATAATGCGAGTTGTTTTTTTAGTTTATTTATAGCCTAGAATTAAACCCGTCAACGAGTGGATCGAATTGAAAATGATCTGATCCAAATTAATCCATTTAACCTGTTTTGACTCATTTTCATGCAATACAAATCTAGTAACCAATACCCGACCCGATTCTTACCCAAATTATACTCGACCCTATCCATATTGTTAAAACACATCCATATTTAACACAATCTAAAAAAAACACATACACAAACTAAGATGAAAGTGCGGAGTGAGTGGCATCGAATGAGGGTGAGAGAAAATGAGGAGAAAATCAGGGAAAATTACCAAAAAAGTCCTAAACCTTTTACAATTGTGCCAATTCAGTCCTAAACCTTTTTTTTGCAAATAAACCAATTTAGAAATTGATCGTTCATCCATTTGGCTGGCCCAAGCGTTAACCGACCGGTACCGTCGGCGACCCACTTGACAATATTTTAATAGCCTCCCCCCGGCCGAGCCCAGGGCCATGGGAAGGAAAAAAAAAAAAAAAAAAAAAAAAAATTGAAAATATTTTTTAAAAAATATTAAAATATTGCCACGTGACGCTTGGCCAACGCCACGTTAGTAGGCCGGCGACACATCAAAGACCGGCCCGCCAAATGGACCAATTGACTTATTTGTAAAAGGTTTAGGACTGAATTGGCACAATTGCAAAAGGTTTAGGACTTTTTTGGTAATTTTCTCGAGAAAATCATATAGGTGAGTTGGGTTTAAGTAAGTTGATAACCCATTTAACACCCATATTATTTGGTTTTACCATTCTAAAATTATTTATGACCCATTTACAGAATATAACGAACTCATACAACAACTCACAAAATTAAAAATGGTTTAAGAAATTGATCTTCCAACCATTTTGACAATCTACCTAGAAACCCACATATATACAAACAACCACTAACCTAATGGGGATTAAAATATAACATGTTGCGTTTTCCTTGTCTGTCCATTTGCTAATCTGTGGAAAATTTGGCAATGGGACGGCACCCACTAAACTTTTTTTTTTTTCAAACTCATCATCTGATGGATCAACAATAGATAAAGTACTTAGCACTAATTGCGCACTAAGCTTTAAAGTAGCCACTTAAATCAAGAAAAAGTTATTGGGTGGATCGGATACATGAATCCTCAAGTCAAATTGAATAGTTGAATATGATGAATCTCACATGTGAATAAAGTAGGAGGACCCCATTTGCCCTATACTGAGTCGAAGACAAAGCCCGAAAGAAGTGCGGGTGGGGTAATTTCCTGGCTAGAAATAGCGATGCTTCATTGACCCGTAGAACTAAAATCATGTCTAATGAACCCATTCGGTAAAGTTGCCTAATTGTGTTTCGTGGACCTATGAAGATGGACAACTCATCATGAAAACAACTTGACATCTTGTATGCCTCCAATATAATCTAGCAGTCGAAGCCACAACACGAATATTTGAGAACTTTATGACACATATTGATATCTATCCCCTATTTTAAACACGGAATAGGATTTCGTACAAAAAGTTCTACCATAACACGTGAAAGGAGACATTTCATCAATAAGATCGATTAATTTATGAAAATTGCATGTGGATGTGGGAATTATAAATTATGTTCAAATGACGTTTTCTTATTATGATAAAAAAATAGATTACTTGTATAAGTTTGCACACGGTAGTTACGAATTGGTCACTTATTAGACTTCTCATGCGTGACATGTCTTCTATGTAATTTAATAACGTCCTATTTGGATTTTAATATTGCTATATTAGTGATATCCACATCCATTAATCAGGTCAGATAGATCTGTTTGGCAGATTTTAGTAATTAACTGAGAAAATGGAAGACACTATCTTGAGCAAGACTGCAAGCTGCATCTTTTAACCGTAAAAAAATTAATAAAACGTGATGAACATTAAGGTCAATGTTAGCGAAAGTATAGAAGTTCTTTGGCACACGGAGAGGCACGAAGATTCAAGCATGTCAAGCAGAACATCATCACAAATAAGGCAAAATTCAATCCACGATATTGAAAAATTCGTCCACTCAATCGATCTCTTGGGGCCTCGGGGTGGTTAACCGAGAAAACTTGTTTTAGTTTGCGGAAAATTTACAAGGCATGACGCATGTTTGAGGTGATTACATTGAAACAGCACATGCAACTGGTGATGTATTCACAGTATACTTCCTGGAAAATGGACTTTTCATTTGGAAAGGAAGATAGCTCAGAAACAGATCGAAACCCTATTTGCAATCTTGACCCTTTGTGTCTCAACTAAAAGTCAAGTCTAGAGCCGATAGTCTCTAGTCGAAAAGGTCGGGCGGGTTTGTCCAGGAACGAGATGAGAAAAAGGTGCTTTCAGTTCAGTCCCGTCCCCGTCTGCGAATCCGCCTCAAAGTCCCACTTATTATCTCCACTGACGCGATACAGGATGTCGCATTTCCTGAATTGCTAAGAAATCACCCTTTCAGTGAATCGTCGGCTATAGGAGGAAAATCTTATCGACACTCGAGTCTACATGGACCAGATCAATTACATAATTTAATTAATGCGATTTTCACATTGCACGTGAACTCCGCAAAAATCGATAATTTGATTGCGCTCAGTCCTTTATCCCTGGTCCACACAACGTCTTGCCTTCAGTGGTCTAAGTCAATGAATAACTTGAGACAAATTTAAAAGCAAGTTAGGTGATTATCAAGTGTGCCATTATAATAAATTTGCTGAGACTAGGGGACCTAGTGATATATGCAACCGGGACCACTTCGCTTATAATTTATTAACCCGAGGAAGAAGATAGGTAGGCAATCACTGTTCCACTACATAGTGGGCGGCAAATTAATCATAAATAGCACTGAGCTATAGTGCAAAATATCGAGATTCAACGTCTAGCGAATTGTCTGGTATTGGCCATTATATTCGTGTGTTTGGATTGATTTGCCCTCGGGACGATCGCGAGGGGATAAGACTTCTTAGTCATTTTTAAATGGATGCATTGCGTTGCATTCTTTTAATCACTATCTGGCTTAATTTGCTATTGGATCAATCTATTCTTAGAACGATAGTAACTTACAAACAGTCCAGAAAAATTACTGATTGTAAGATTGTTAGTGGGAGAATTACGATACATGAGGATGATTTATAAGGAACCTAGAAGAAGAATTCAATTATTGAGGACAATTACTAAGAATCATTTCTATCATTTATGATGGATTGATCTATTTTATTATACTACAGGGTCATCGGTAAGGTCATGTTCGATGACCAGGACACAGAGGTGAGCATGGTTTGGTTGGGCGGTTCCCACCATGGAATCGAGAAACGCCCGTTAATTTCATGAATCCACCCAGAAACTAGATCAGAGAACTGGATTGCCAGCCCGGTCCAATTCCTGGATGGGTCCATGGATCCGATCTCACCAAGCTTTATGCAAATAGAGGCGACCAAGAGTGAGAGAGGGAGGCAATGAATGGTCAAAGGCACGACCAAGAGTTGATGAGAGTTGAGAGTTACGGCAGTGAATCAATGGACATTGAACTTAAGAGTCAAAACTATAAGTGAGAGGTAGAGAGACGACTCAAAAAAAGTGAGAGTGAGACGAGACGAGCAATTAGTTGATGGGCGTTGAGCTTCGGATTAGAGATTTTAGGGTTTTTATTTTTTCTTAAAATGTTTTCTTTTTTTTTGTTGGAAAAATTTATTAAAATTTATATATTTATATATAAACAATACTGGTCTAATTAGGGTGGACGGTTGATGGTTCCACGCCTAGAACCAAGAACCAGACCGATATTCACTGATTTTAGTAAATTGGAACCAGGAATCGGACCGGTCTGCAAGGGAACCACTAGGGGTGAGCATGATTCCAGGGTAGAATAGAAACTTGAGAACCTGACCTGTGAGAACCTATAGGTTCCAGGTTCCAAGGTATGTATGATAAGTTCTAGGTTTCAAAAATTGAGAAACATGTTTCAACGGGTAGACTCTAGGTTCTAGATAGGTGGAACCTAAAACTTAAACAAGTCTTTTGTGTTTAACTTGATTTATGTCTTCGCGTGATCCTGCAATGTTTCACGACATTAGATGATGAGTGTATAATCTAAAACTACTAGTCCGAACTTTTTTTTTTTTTAGTAAAGGTAAGAATACTAGTCCGAACTTTCATTTTATAACTAGTTAATGTTTTCATATTTTTTGTGTGTCTAAATATAAGTTATGGTTAGTAGATCATAGCAGTAAGTGGTGGTTATTAAAGGTGATAATTCATTGCAATTGTTCATTTAATAATGTAGGTGGAATGTGAGTAGACCTTGGAACCGACCCTCAAACCTATGATAAGCTAGGTTCCAAATTCCAAAAAATGAGGAACGTATTATCATGGGTGAAACCTATACGGAACATGGAACCGCTCACCTGTAGTATCGATTCACGCAATGACTTCAAATTTTAATTACATTTATTTAAATCGGAATGCCAGGAAAACTAATCTTTTGTATTCTCTTTGGTGAATGACAAGCTTTTTCAGTATTATTGCATTCATTTTCATTTTGTTTAACTAAAAAAGAAATAAATAAAAAAAGAACCTATTAAATCTTGGAACTTACTTTGAAACCTATGATAGGGTAGATTTTAGGTTCCAAATTTCGACGAGTAGGTTCCAGTTCCAAAAAATGAGGAACCTATACTCGAAAATAGGTTTCAAGTTCTACATAAAACCTGAAACCGTTCACCCTTAGGAACCACCAATTTTGGGCCGATCCGGTATGGTTTCGGGCGGTTCCCGGTTCCTTTGCACGCCCCTACCAATTTATCATATCTAGTGTTTGGTTGCTGTGTAAGATAGGATAAGGCCAGATAAAAAATGGATATAACTCTGATTAAAAACTCTCGTATGTGAAGTGAGATAATTGTGGATAAGATTTCTCATGTCTATGATATACGCCGGCCATCGCGCTAGGGCCACCACTGCAACAACTAATTGTCGTCGCCTCCGACCACCGCGCAGAGCATCGCCAATCGTAATCATCCGCCAACCAATCATTGTTCCCCAATTGGAGTTTCACGATCAACATCTCCACCTTCGCCCAATTCTAGTGTAATGGCGGAGCATTTATTCATCGTTCCTTCTCATTCACAGCTTGTGTCTCCTCTCTGTTGTGTATACACTTCACATGCGAGAAAAAGATTTCCACCTTTTTCGTAGTCTTTCACTCAATCACGCATTATTTGAGGTGACCGCAAGGCCGCAAGGGTAACGATGTCAAGGATCTAAATGAGACAGAGATGGTGACCGACAAGGCGTCACGGGTTGGTAACTATGCAACAATAGGGGATGCAACGACAATTGGGAAAAGCACGGTGAGGTGAGGCGATGTCAATGGCAGTTTGACAAGTGGTAGCGAAAGGCAACAATGACATCGAGTTGATGATAATGGTGCAAACATGGAGGGAAAGAGTGAAGAATTCGTGTTATATCCATGTTATATTCAAACGTCTATCAAATATTGTATAGGGTATTACAAACTATTTCATTATCCTATATGACCTTTATCTAACAAAAAAAGGTCCAGGGAACCAAACATAGCCCAAGTGTTATTAGCATTCTCAGGTTATAAAATTTATAGACTAATCACCTTACATAAAGGTAAAAAATTATTAGTTATAAGTGCAAATAAGCTAAAATATATGCAAGTTTACAACTCATAATATAAAGAAATTACCCACAGGTGTAATCAGTCTTACCAAAGCTTTAGATAATTTGAGAAATTTATGATCGAAACTTAGACTCATCGAATGGGTGGATCGGCTTGGGTCGAAAATAGTTCGATCCAAATAGACTAATTTCCATGCAATGCAAATCTAGCGATCCATATTCAATTCGACCTATATTATTAAAACACTTACATATTTAACTTAATTTAGAAAAACTCGTATCGAAACTGAGGTGAGGGCGTTGAGGGAGTGAGCAAAGATCGAGTGAGAGCGAGAGAGAATCATAGAGGTAGGTTATGCCTAAGTAAGTTGTAAATCCATTTATAATCCATTTAACACCCATCTTATTTTTAAATCAATTAATAACCCTTTTACTAAATACGACTAACCCATATAATAAGCCGGCCCATTATAAATGGATTTACGACCCAGCTTGATAAGCCTATCAAAACTGAAGAAGCACCCTTGGCAGCGATGTAAAATTCAACTTTTCGAGAAGCGTCAATAACGCTGATGATAGGAAATAGAAATTGCTAACCTGGCTTTGAAAATCGGGGCGCGAATGATACTGAAGGAAGAGGTGAAGCACTCCAGAGTGGACCATGACCGGCTCCTCGTCGTCGTAACGGCATTTCAACGGCGCGAACAGCCCGCGGCCTGCTACATCCAGCGGCACCAGCATGCCGTAGTTCGGATCCCAACCGAGCACCGGCATCTCTTGGACGCCCGAGAATGCCACGTACCCCACGCCCCCGACTTGCTCCGCCGCGAAGGCACCGCACCCCATCGCGTTCGCGGTGCCGCACAGCCTCCACGCCTCCTTCAGCAGCGGGGTCGAAGCCAGGAAAGTCCCCAACATCTCGCTGGTCTCGAACCTTTCCAAAACGACAAAGGAAAAAGAGGGAAAAGAACAACAACAACAACAACAAAGCAGAAGTTAAGGAAGGAACGTAGCTGGAAACATGGAAATGATGGGAAATTGAGGTGAGCAGGAGAAGAGAGAAGAGGTGTGTTACGATGAAGCTTCGGTGTCCATGGTTCACCGTTTCTGCTCGTTGAAGGGGGAAGTGAGATGGATACCAAACCCTGAATTTATCGTCCGATGATGGCGGCCATGTGAAGGGGGTCAAGTCGTTGAGTGGAGACCCGCCGAAGACTTGAGTGCCAGGCCAGCGAGTTGGATCTTTGCTGAAGAGATTGGGCGTTGATTTGCAGAGACAAAGAAGAATGAGGACTTGCACACAAAAAGGCACCACACACACAGAAAGATGAAGAACGGGACAGAGCACGTTGCTTTTAAGTGGCGGGGACTCTCCTCGGATAAATCGACCTCGTCTTGTCTGGCATGCGCTGTCCTCTTCCATTTATTTTTTAACGATTAATGGCCACGTTTATTATCGAAAAATTGACATTTTAAAAATTTTAGGAAGAAAATTACCAAAAACTTTAAAATATGTCCATCGTGACATATTTATCATAAATTTTTTTGACACAATAAATTATAAATTTATACCCATATGACATATTTACTTCAACTTGTACCAATGTGATAGATTTATTTTAAATTTTTTCCTTATAACACCAAAAACCTAAACTTATATATGTGTGGGGTAAATATATCGTGAGTGTAAGTTTGAAGTTTAAAAATAATTTGAGGTAAATATATCACATAACTAGGAGTTTGCAGAAAAAAAAAAACTTGAAATAAAATGTGTCATACGAGTAGAAAATTGAAATTTTTGGTGTCACAAAAAAAAAAAATTTGGATAAATATATCATAATGAACATATTTTTAGATTTTTGTTGATTTTTTCCCAAAAAATTTTCCCAAACGTTAATCATTATTAGTTCCTACAAAAATGAATCAATAAATCATAATTAATGCCTAAACATGTTCGTTGAATAATTTCGGGAATATTTTTTCTGTTATTTCATTTCTTAAGAGATATAAGTAATCAAAATTAAGAAAATCTTTTTTAATTATTAATTTTTCGTGAAGTAAATAGAATCTACGGACACAATAATTTGTCTGAAAGAAAATGTGGCTATGTACTTGATTATGACTTGAGGAACGTTTTCGATACGGAAGACAGGCTGGCATGGTGGCCTAAATTACGTTTTTGCTGCCTTTGATTGTACCGTTCTCTGGCCGCTCTCGTAACTCTATCTAGCGCTCTCTCTCCCCTCTCTTTGCACGTTGACCATAGAAACAAAAAATGCTGAATCATAGTTTAATTGATTTCGCAAAATTAACGTAGCGACCGATGTGCCAGATGATTATCGGAATAAACTATGACTCACTTGTCTAAATGTCAACTTGCAATTCATTACATCACTTAAGCATGCGGTGCTTCGTACATTTCATTGAAGTCAATTGGTTGTGCTCAGATATTTTTTTTCTAGTTGTTATATAAATTAATTCTCAATTGAGTAATTTGGCCATGTTAGATTTTGGAACTTGAAACCACTGAAATAATTTCCTATCGATTCGACTGTATTATACATGCTAATTTTGAAATGCTAATGTCGCAATAATAAAAAAGTCCCTAGTTAAAAGGTCTATTTGCTCACCATACTTGCTGTTACATTGTCATTTTCAATGATCGATTTAACAACTTAACAAACGGAGAACATTTCTTTTTATGAAAAAACTAATTGAGGAGTCTTTTTCATAAGTTTTATAATTCGAGATATTCTAATAAGAATTTTAAAATTTAGAAGATTTTATGATTATTGATCTTATTATATTTTGAGTAAATAGTCATTCTCTGTTGATGGTAATTACAAAACTCATTCTGAAAGGCTTAAAAATTCTTACAATAAGGGAAATACGTTACCAATGTTGAAAATAAATCTCGAGTTTGAGCATATTGAGGAGAGTTTCTTATTCTAGTAGGTTTCCTTTTTTGAATGAGTTTCCTAATTCAAGTTGGTTTTCTAGTTGGAGATAGGTTTCATAAAAAGAAGTTTTCGAATTTGGACATACAAGAAGTGTCTTCATTGTGAAGAGTATCAAAGAGGGGCTTTTGCTTGTGAATTACATTTCGAGTGTCTGAAGCCATGAAAATCTTGTGTTAAGATTTTGTGAATTCCTTCGTGAGATTGAAAGGTTATTTCGTAAAGAATTGTGAAGTTAAACACCATGTGAATCATTGGGTGTAATTAGGAGCTAGAAAATACTGAGAGTGTTTGAAATGCTTGAGTGTAATTGTAATTTTCATTGTATTGCTTAATATAGTGAAGTTTTGTGTTGCTTTTCCCGAGGATGCAGATCACATCGACTGAACCATGTAAATTTCATGTTTGATTTATTTTTTTATCCTGTTTATTTAATTGTTCGATCGTTTGCTTTCGCAACAATTAATATAGAGATAGGCTTGGCCAAGTTCAAGCGAATGATCAAGCGTGTGAACATCACAGACTTAAAGAAGATAGTATGAACGTTGACAACTCAAAGAATTGATCACGTGATTGATCGACAACACTTAGCTAGTACTTTGGCAACTTAGGGTGCGAATGACAACATTTCTCTTTCCTGAGCCTATTTCTTGCTAGAAATTAAAAAATCTATTTTCTCTTTCTTGAACGAGCTTTTGAGCAAAAAGTAGCGTTTGATCACATATTTTCTTTTTCCAAATAGAAATTCATTTTATAATGATGCAAAATTTCTATTCCTATCGGTTACCGGTGAGCTGGCAAGAATGGGGGGGAAGTAGTAGTGGCGTGTGAGGAGATGGAGGGGGCAGCCGGCAAGCGGCGGCGGACAGCCAATAAAAGGTGGCGATGGCAGGTGGCGGCGAATGGCGAGTGGGCGGTAGACGGCTGACGGCTAGCAGCAAGTAAGCGGCAATGGGCGGTAAGGGTGAGCAATAAAAGAAAGTTGTTATTTCTATTTCTGTTCTAGAAACAAAAAAATAAAGAAATTTAACTTTTATTTTTGTTCCAAATCTATTTCTTGCCCAAAATTTGTCCCAAAAATTAAAAAATAAAACTATTTTATAAAATAGATTTCTGTTCTAAACTTGTTCCCGGGAGCAAAAAAATAGAAAAACAAAAAAACATAATTATTATCATTCGCTCCCTTAGTCGAATCACAAAAATAGTATTATCAAATCTAGTTTCGGCATTTTCACATTTTCACTTAATTAAGTCATATTAATTAAATTAAACTTCAAAGTCCATTTATTTTTCATCTAAAACATACGAGTATTTTATTTACACCATGAGAATTTCACATATTTTATATAATTACCAAAAAATCCTACTTCCAAATTAATTACACAATTAGCTCCAATTTTGCATAATTAGATACATTGTCTAGATTAAGCAATTATCTCTAAAAATAACTTAACTACCTACCAAAATAAAGTTACTCATGCTATGAACAGCACCCAGAGCTTCTAGTTTTTACAAATTTGTCCTTCAATTTGCTAATATTACGGATTTGCCCCTAAAGCTTCTAAACTCATTTTTTTAAACTGGTTTGATTTCCCTAAATTAATATTACTTAATAACCCACTATTTAACATTTAAACCCATAAAAAAAACCCCAATTAAACATTTAAACCCCTAAAAAAAAACCCCAATTAACAGCACCCTCTCACTTTTATAAATTTTGAAATTTGCCCAAAATTTTGTCGAAAATTACCAAGATACCACTTTTTTGTTTAGTTTTATCATTTTCTCATTCTTTCCCATCTAAGGTGCAATAGAACCATTTTGGTATTCTTTCAAACACCTTCTAGGCATGTATTAAAGATTTCAATTTAGGCAAGATTTCACCATAACTCTATATTTCAATCTTTGAACCTGTTTGCATTTAAGATCAAATATAAACTAAACGGACAAACATCAACCAACCAATGTGATATTTACTTAACGGTAAGTCGCCCCTGTTTTTGTCTTTTTTCTTTTTGATTTTTTTCACCGACATATCAATGTCTAAAGTAAAAGTTTGTGGAGTGAAGCAATGTGTTGTGCTGTGTCTGTTGTCATTTTAGGTTTGAGATGCTTGTTTCTCTGTCTCACTGCTCACTTTTCTTCTACACTTAGCTCGTTGCTTGATCGGCGATTTAGTCTGTATAACCTCAGTAATAACCAATGTGTTTTTTACTTCCTTTTGATCTAGATTCTGTAGTCAATATATGTGCTAAATCGAACGCGGAGTGTGTGTATTTGCCAGTTTAGATTTGCTTTAGCATTATATTGGTGTTTCTTTGTCTGTGTCTTGACATTAGTCTATTTTTTCTTAATTTTCTGTGGTAAATAGTTTGGCGACTCCTAGGTTGTGCTATATAGTGTATCTGCTTTCCATAATCTAGTTTTCCAGGAAGTTATTTTCGCATGGTTAGTTGTTAAAGGAGTCCTACGGTACTCTGCAATCATTTTCCATAATCTAGTGTTGTATTTAGAAGTTGTGCCTAATCTGGATATGAATGTGGATTTGCAGTAAAGAGTGCAACAAGGATGTTCCAGTGGCGCTCATTAGCATGCATTGTTGCGGCCTTGGTGCCAAAATTAACATGAATTTGGGTATGCTTTCAAGCCTCATTGCCTTTATGTTGACACTGAAATTTTGACTAACTATTTAATAATCAGTGTATAGAAAATTAGGGATTAATCTCTAACCCTAAATAAAAATATTAAAATTAGATTGCATAGCATATCGTTTAAAATCATGTAGTTCAATTACATATTTGCATTGGATTGGTGGTAAATGGATTTAAATGGATGGCTCTGAACTTAATGAAATTGGACTAAGCCCAAGTTCAAGAAATTTCTTGGCTAAGCCCATGGACATTATAAGAGCTGAAATTTTTGTTGGAAAATGCCAAGTTGGAATAATTGAATTATCGAATTATTAAATAATATACTTAGAGGATAATTCATATTATTCTATGAATATTCAGCTAGAGGAAATAATCAGAAAATCGCCTAAGTTGAGTATCGGAATTAGGAAATAATATATCTTGGCTCTTGCAAAATAACTTCGACTAACTCTTATAAATAGATGTGTTAAGGTTCACAAGGAATGAGCAATCATAACTTTTCAGAGCACAAGAGTGATACACGTGAGAGTGAGAACGAGAGCAAGACTAAGAGAGTAAGACCTGGCGAGCCCCCCTTGCACCCGAGCTGATCTTGCTGCCGCCACTGTTCCCACGTTGCACCTGAGTCACAGCCTATGCTACTCCCGGTGACCTGAGCTGCCTCCACCCCAGCTACCGCTCCTCCCGCCATCTCGTTGCCGTGCCTTCTGCTCATAGCTAGACCCGTGGCCATGAGTCATCGCTGCTGCCTCAATCGACGATGACACCATGCCGCTGTCGTTCTTCCTCGACGCTTGGCGAACAGCCCATTGCCCGCGCTGCTGCTGTTCTTGGTCTATCGTTGCTTGCTGTCGCTGTTATTGCTTTGCCTGACACCAGCTGCTGTCGATCCACTGTCCCTGTTGCCTGTGCCATCTATCGATGTCCGAGCTTGCTGTCAAGCTGCTGGCACTCGGCCCATGAAATCGACGCCACTGCTACTGTGAGCTCGGAGCCTAGACAAATAGCCCTTGTGCTGTCATCGGCCGTCCCGCAATCTGCAATCCCGAGTCCAATCTGAGTTCGAATTGGAAATATCTACAAATTAGGTAAGATCGTTATTTGAATATTTTTTTTAAAATTATAATTTCCTAATTTTCGGATATTTTAAATATTTTGTGAATATTATGTGGATTGCTAGATTTTTTAAGGATAGCGTGTGCTATATCTGCAATATTCGAAAATACCCAAAATTAGGAGTTTTTCTTAATTTAACAACATACCTAGATGACTATCTGACCTTAACTCTAAGGTACAATACGCGGCGGTGCAGAAGATTGTTATCTTATTCATAACTACTTGGATACGATAATATATATTATCTGCTTTCCAAATTTAAACAGTCGGCTTTCCATCGATATCCACGAACCTGTGGATATGATCGCTAGCACAAATTGTTTTCCTAATTTGAACATGATAAATGGATTTTGTGGATTGCGTGGACTGTTTAAATGCGACTGCTTTCTTTTGTTTGATTGCTTTATCTTTGAAATAAAAGAAAATCCAAAAAAATATTAGTTAAAATTTAAATTAGAAACTTTACATGTTTAGAAAATCCTAAATATATCTAGAAAATAGGATAATTGCTTAATTTAAATTGGGATTTAGGGTCATTTATTTCCTATGTTAAATTTGGGGTTATTCTAGTCCTGATAGATTATTTAGGGTATTCTAGGATTTCGAATTTTCATAAAAATACCCCAAAAAGAAGTCATTTTAAGATAAGTTAGAGTGTCTTCCTAGAATAGATTGCATGTTATTTTAGACAATTTTTATTATTCCGAATTTTAATGAAAAATACCAAAAATACATCATTTGGCCGTCATTAGAAATAGGTCATATCGTCGTATGACAAATAGTTTGCATGCTAAATTTAATTAATCGCATGTCATATTTCGCACGTCATTGTACTTAGGTTAGTTTTCATTTAAATAAATAGAAAATCCTAAAGAACACTGATTGAAGTGATTGTTAATTAGAAATCATAATAGGACCGTCTGTGTAATTTTCTAGCTAACAATATAGATGCTTGCGTTGCTCAAAGGTACGTTGTTCTCCTAAACTAGTAATTTATTTACTGCTTTCTAGATGTTCAATTGGTGGATTGCGCAACCGCATGATCATCTCGCATGTTAGCAAATAAGTAATAAAATAGATCCAGATTACCTGCTCAAACATTTTTTGAAAAGAAAAGGTGTCGAAATGGCGTTAGACTAGCTCTAACGTAACTAAGTCCCCGAATTCAAAATTTCTAGTTCGTAGGAAGTTAAGGAAACCTCCTAATAAATTTTGAAGTTGAAAAAACTATTCATATGAATTCTGTAAGTCTGATGCATACTCTAAAGTATTTTGATCCAAGTATACATATTCTGGAAATGGCAATTCCAATACTTCGAGAGAACTAAACTTTCTGGACACTCAGACTTTACGAGGCTCGTAAGGAAGACTTCAGACTGTACGAGATTCAGAATGAGAACTTCAAACTTTACTGATAAAGTCATTCAAACTTCATAGAGTACTTCAGATTCTACTTTTAAAAGGTTCAGACCTTACTGAAGAACCACATTGATTTAAGTTTTGGATGTGAAGCAAGAACCAGAAATTATCCAGACTCTGAAACCATTCTAAACAAATATAACGGCTAGTGATCTGGTATGGATTTCACAAAATGAAAGTTTTAATTGACTCAATCTTAAAAGACTATAATTGATTGACAATCAAATATTAAGGCAAGTATATATCTCACAACGAATAAAGCTCTATTTATGGAAACCAAGATTTTGGTTGTGTGGGCGATCAGAGTTAGCGGGATTCAGATTTTGTCAACCAACAGCTACTCAAACAATTTTATACGAATCTATCCAAGTTGAAGATTGGAAGATGATCCTCTAAAGATTGTCCAATGGCTAGTTTGGAAGGGGAGGAGTATAAAAGAAGATTAATGAGGAGCAGAAGGAAGAGAACGAAGTTAAGAATCAACAAATCCAAAATCTGAGCATACTCCGATTCTATTACTTGTCTTTCTTGAGCCAAACACTAAAATCTTGAGAGACATTTTGTAAGAGTGATTGTGTGATGTAGAGAGTTCTATTATTCACAGAAGAGATATCACTTATAACTTGTAATCTCTTTGATCATGTAGTGAAATCTAGTCAATATGCTGTCAGCATGGGAAAGTGGACGTAGACTTGATCTAAACCAAACTACTATAATATTCTGTGTGTAGTTTTTCTATCTCTAAACTCCTATTTTATATATATAGCACCCTAGCACATTTGTCACAATTGATCAGAATATGATTATTTTTCAGATTTTGATATTGATCATTAGTTTCTACTTTAAAAATTGATCAAAAAGTTTTAGATCACCTATTTACCCCCATCTAGATAATTCTTGCTAGCTACATCATAAAACATATCTTACCATGTTTTATTTTGGTTTCTAATTGATCCACCGCAAAATAGATTAGTGGCGACTTCAACATGAAAATATTTATATGTTAAGAACTTAAATCTTAAGTCGTAAATTGGTAGACCTTGGAAGGGCCTGAATTAGGTTTGTACTTAATGATCCATTAACCGAACCCCTAGATGGTGTACTGCGGTGGTTAGATCGCAACACTTTGCAATATAATAAACGTGTTTGTACTTTAACTACACCCATAGAGATTTATTTGTACATGTTTGTCAAGTTTCTTGGTTATCTCTTAAACTGCATGCATCATTTTGAGTAATTTAGGACATTTCATCGGGGTGCTCGATAGGTCCCCATAATCACAAAGAAATTGTGGTCTCCAAAGACAAGTGATAGGTCCAAAGACAAGAGGGGTGGTTCCAAAGAAAATGACATCTAGTGCAGCTCCATAACAACTACCAACAAAGAATTCAACACCAGTTCCATCTTAACCAACTAATTTTGGTACCAACAATGACCCCAACATACTACCATAGAGCTTATGTCATTTATGAAGAGCTCTCATCAAATGACATTACGTTCTCCTGGAAAGAAAATGGTTGCCGTTAAGAAGAAGATACATGGAACAAGAACGCCAGTTGAAGTACCTGCACATCCAATTCCAATTAGAAAGAGTTCAAAGATTATGAATTAAACCAAAAGCCCATCAAAAGGGAAAGGAACCGGGTGTTGTGGTTATGGACTAATAGGGTTGTGAATATGGTATTTTTTATTGTTTGAATGGGAAGCTTGATTGATGGGGGTTGATATTGACTATTGGGGTTGCTGCACATGATCTTTGGGTTGGTTTTGAGATATTTGTTGAGAGGGGAAGCTTCACTGATGGATTGGTGCTGCATATGGTTGCTTTTGTCAAGGCAATGATGTTTTTGTCAAAACAACAATGTTTTTGTCAATGAAAACAAGCATATTGATGTTAAGGCAATGATGTTTTTGTCTATGCTTTTGCTAGTTCCCATTTTTGTCTTGTTTTTGGCTGGTGTTGCATATGGTTGTTATGTTGCTTGGTATGTTGTTGGTGCAAGTTTGTTATGGGCTGACGTTGGCAAAGTTTGAGCTTGGTCGTGTTTCTAGTGCTGCGTATGCTTACTTTTAGTAGGTGCTATTTGTTGTTAGAAGATTGTACCAGCTGTGCTATTAGTCCAAGCACTAGCAACTTGGTGCAGTTTTATGCTTGCACTAGCATGTGTATGCGCAACTTAAGCAAGCACAAGACTGCACCAACATTTATTTGTGCTGGTTGCGCTTGCATCAGTAACTTGGTGCAGTTTTGTGCTTGCACAAACACTTAGTTTTACAGCTGATCACTTGTTTGTGTTGAATTGTGCTCAGCACTGAAGTATTCACTTTTTATCTGGGATTGGCACTAAAGTGATTACTTTTTAACCACGACACGCACTGAAGTGATCGCTTTTAAAAATAATTGGCACTCAAACAATCACAATTTATAATTTTTGACACTCAAATAGTCACTTGTGAACTTGACTAGTCATGATAGCAAACCAACATTTCCGGCACAAACACAACAACTAGTAAGACTGAGAATACACAACCAAACCAGAGAACTTGTTAGTTTTGCATGGATGAATTCCAATCCCATTTCCACCAAAAGACTGAAAATTACAGCTATAAAGCTCATAGGATCACTTAGTAAACATGCCCATGCTTAACTGAATTTCAATCCCATTTCCACCAAATGCATATGAATTTGCATCAAACCAACATTATTACGAAAAATTGCAAGAAACTAGCAACACAACTAAAATTGCAAATTACCCCCGTATAATGACACATTCCATGATCTTCAATTATGGTAGACTGAGAAACTTCTTCTCATCACTTACTTTATATTTGAGCATAAAATAGGCCAAATGATACAACAACACAATTAACACTCAATAACACTGTCTTTTACTTTTCATCCTCGAAACTTCATCCTTCAAATGGTTGGCCAGAGATGATAAAGCCTTCTTTTCTACTTGCATTGAGTCGACATCGTCCAACACATCCGATGTCATCCTTCGAGTAACTCTACGATCACTTTTATCACTTGACTTGAAAATTTCGCATCGACCCATTTGAAATATTTGCATTTCGAGCACTCTCTATGCCTAGCGCATCCATGGAATCTTCTCTTAGGATTCGACCTAGTCCAATGGACTCGATAGCCCACAACAAGAGTAATATTTAGCTTCTTCTTCGCTTCATTGAAATGAATTCGAGCCGCCCATCATGCTCCTGCTCTACATTTGCAAGATTGAGCTGTTAAATTTTAGGGGCAAACCGAATTATGGTTTCGATTTTGGGTTGATGGTCATTAGGTTTTCTAATTGGGCAATTTCTTCCAATTTGTGATTTAGGGTTTATATTTTGGGTCAAACGTTTTATGGCTCTATATGTTGACTGGGCATGCCGGTGAGCCATGTCGGCCAAAGAAATTAATAAAATATGGTCACGTCGGAATTTTAGTGATCCAAATTAGAATTGGCACTTAAGTGATCATGTTTTTGAAAAAATGGTACTTAAGTGATCCGAAAAAAAACTTTTGACAATAAAGTGAACGCCGTAATAAACTTTTGGCACTTCTAGTATTATTTTGCCCTTTTTTACCTCGATCCACTCCATTCTTCCATACTCCCATTTCCACATCCGAAACATGTGCTTCTAACCCTGTTTTATATATGGTTAATAAAGAAATGCAAAGTCTACGGTCGAGAATGAGACATAGCCCGTGTGCTCCACAATAATCTCATCGTCGCTTTCCAAAGATAATTTTCCACATTCATCAGCCGCGCATGCGGGACAAGTTCCATCCATTGGTTCTCCCGAAAGGATATTCGGCACTACTGGTCTTCTAAGCAAATCAACTCCTATAGTCTCTGAAGAACTTTGTGAACGGATGGATACTATAGCACCACGTGACAGATAAATGTGTCAAATCGATCATTTTGCATTTGGTCTGTCCCTTTGGATTCATGTGCCTTCTCGTGGGGGGCTTCGACATGCTGACACAGGTGATACTAGCAGTGTCCAGGCTTTTGAATTTGCATGCATTTTAGCACTTGTATTCCATGTGAAATCTTCAGAACTTTTGCACTTTGCGACGAGGGCTTTCCTTTCAACTGGATTGGGGGAGTTGGTGTGGATCTTTCGTGAGTTTCCTCTTGGGCTTTTTTGGGGGGGAGTTCGCGAGTACAGCTTTGAAAAATGGACTAAAATCTTTGAATCTTTCCTTTTGGGCTTTTTGGAGTGGCATGGATCAGGCCTCTCTCTCCATTCCCCGCGGAGACCCAAATGGCTTCTCAATGGATGTGCACCTCTTTTTGCGGTAAATCAAACGCATCGAGGATTGGTGCGTGGGGATACCAGTATCACAGATGCGGGATTCGACTCCCATGCTTAGCAAAAGCTAGAGAGTAAGGAGAGTTAGAGATAGAATTGACTAGAAAAAAAATGCATTTAGAAAATATTCTCCTGTACAATGATCACTTGTATGTAAATTTGTTTTGAATCGTTTTACTTTTGGGCTCTTCGGAGTGGCATGGATCAGGGTCTCTCCCCATTCCTCGAGGGATCCAAATGGCTTCCCGATGGACGTGCACCTCTTTTTGCGGTAAATCAAACGCATCAGAAGATATTCTCCTGTACAACCATAGCTCGTATCACATTCGCGTTATGGAAATAAAATAGCGAAAAATATTTTCATCGTTAATGAAGATTCTAGACATAAATTATTATTGATTACAAAAATATTCTCGATTGGCTAGATTGTTTTGAGTGATACCGATAATAAGTTTTTGGGAGTAAATATTTTTCAAATCAGTGATTTTGAGCGAAACAAATATCAATCGTTGTTCTTCCCATAAATAAGCTTGACTTTTTGGGTTTTCTTGTTGGATCTTTTGATCTCATCCCCAAAACCCCGAGATGGCGAGAAACCGTTTCACATGCTTGTCACATGACTAACGTGGTACAACAAGCCAATCAGCAATCACAATGTCCATTAGCGTCAGCATCGATCGTACACAAACTCCTTCAATAATCAAGCTCGCATACAGTTTCAAAAGCGACCTTTTCTTTGGACCCTCTCGCGGGAGCGATACTGTCTTCGTCTCTTTTACGCACGACGCGACTTCCGATCTGACTCCAAACGAGCAAGCGATCGCAAATTCTATTCACGGTAATCAAGCTCATGTTACGGTTTCAAAAGCGACGTCTTCTCTGGACCCTTTCGAAAAGGCGGGAACCGTCTTCGTCTTGTGTCACGCACGACGCGACCTCCGGTCCGACTCTGAACGAGCGAGCGATCGCAATTGCTGTCCTTGCGAAAGATAGGGCACCGTCGGGACAACAGAGACGGACCTCGTGTCCGATCCAATTCGGATGCCGATCCGAACCCACCGTCCACCGGAGGGCACGTCTAGTCCTAGTCACAAGACACGGCGCGAAGGTGAAGGGGCACCACCGTCAAACAGTTTCCTCTGAGCTGTTCTCCCATGATTTTTGTGTCCAGACAAGGAAGGAGCGGGAGGGGCCGCAGTTGGCGCTCTGTCCCCCCTCCCCCACACCCCAAAATTTCCTCGTCCTTCCTCCTCCGCCATTTCCGGCATTTTGGCATTGTCCGTTTCGGTCCGACAGGTCAAGTGCGCGGCCACGTGCCGAGGTAACTCTCCTCTGGCTCTGGTTCTGGCCCTAGCTCTGGCTCTGACCGTTTGGTCTCGCGCCTTGAAATGAATTCGTCGCCGTCAATTTACTCCGCCGCACCGACCCGCCCCCCCACGGTCATCTAATCATGGCGGGAAAGTAAAAAGATTAAAAAATTAAATATTAAAAAAATTAAATCAAATTAAAGGGATAAAAACGGGTCGTCGTTTACCGCTGTGCGAGGACGGGGGGGGCAAAAAAAGTCGCCCGACACGTGTGCTTCGTTAGCTTTAGGGGGGTTTTGTTTCCACGTTCGCGCTTTGCATTTTTTATCTCCCCGCTTTGACTTTGTGCTCCTGCGCTGTTACTCATTTAGGTAAACGATAGAAATGTTGCGGCAACTTTGACACGATATGTAACGCGATTCGTAACATTAAAATTTATTCAATGTTTTTGTTTAACTTTAACTAAACGTGTAAATGGACTTTTGATATATATTTAGGCCTCGTTTCATTTTATTTAAATATTTTTTTTTTAAAAAATATTTTTCCGTGAGTCATTTTTTTTTGGAAAATATTTTTTCGGAACATAATTTTTCGGTGTTCGGCAATCAATATGAAAAAGTTTTGAAAAATATTTTTCGCCGATGATCGGGACCGACAATGGCGGCGGCCGTGCCGTGACCCCATGGCCTACTACAACCTTAGTGGAAGAAGAAGAAGAAGAAGCTTCAAAAAATAATTTCCGCTTTTGAAAAAGCGGAAGTCATTTTCCATAGACTTAGGCTATTTTGTGAGGGGGGAAGGAAAATATTTTCCCACGGAAAACGTTTTCCGCCCCCGCAAACACCGGAAAACCCAAAAAATATTTTCCGGGAGAATATTTTCCGCCAAACGAATGGAGCCTCAGTTTAGTTATACAGTCCAGAAACTAAGTGAAATATGTATAAAAATCTGGAGACCATATTGAATAGATTAAAATTTCCAAGAATCGCATTGCACGTTCACTCAAAATTCGTGGAATATTTGTGTCATTATCGCTATTTATTTCAACTCCCAAACTGTCGAAACTTTCACGATAGTCGTGCGTCAGCTCTCATGTAATTCTTTCGTAATTTTACAGAAATACAAATTATATTATAAAAAGCACGAGAAAAAGTAAAGAGGTTAAAAAAAGAAAGGGGCGTGTGCATCATTTCGGTAATCTTTTTGACGAGATATTTAGTTATCGATCGAGGGAATATCCTTTTAAGATGGATCGATTGCGAACCGGTGTTTCATTTCGGTACAATAATAAATGAACACTCTCATAGGAGGTCGGGTCTCCGTCGCGAATCAAACTAGGTGTAATTATTATGATTGATTTTCGAGAAAATTCCAAATAAGGGATCAAAGTGCCCACACTTTCTCAAATAAGGGGCATAGAGTGGATCTTGTTTGAAATAAGAATTTGAAGTTACCGTGTCACTCCCATAAAATGGCCTAAACTTATCGACTAATCAAGCACATTTTTCGTCTTTTTTTCCTTTATCTTTTCGTCATTTTTTTTAGTTTCTTTTCTTTCCATAAACACGCGGCACTCCACCTGCGGCTGTTGGGTCGTCGGTGAACCCATCAGCCACGATCGAAAGGACCGGCTTTTTTCCAAAATAAAAAAGTTCGTATATTTTTTTAAAACTTTTAATCTAATTCGACTAAAATTTAGGGTCAAATTGTCTTCGGACGAAAATGATGTTTAAACAGCCGGTAAAGTTAGGCTCTTATTTGAAATAAAAAATTAACTTTGGAGTATGATTTGAGGATGACTGGTGTATGAAATAACAAAGATTAACAACGATTAACGGTTAGGATGGATTTGGCGGGGGGAGAGGGGAGGCGGGACAAAAAATGTACCGCGGCGCGGGGGGCGCACGGCGCAGGGGGGCCTCAAAAGTCAATGCCGGTGTCGGTGGCCTCACCTGCCTCTTGTCTTCTCACCCGTCTTTTCATTTCTCTCTTTTGTTTTTGTTTTTTTAACCTTCCCCACCACCTTATTCTTCATCTTCATCTTTCGTCTCCTCCTTCCACCTTCGTCTTACTACGTCCCCACCTCTGTCTCCCTAGCTCCACGCTACAGCGAGCGAGCAAGTGAAGCGGACGAAAGAGAAGGATGATGACGAAGGGGCGATGTCAGGAGGGAGATGCACACGTGGCGTCGCTCACCTAATCTCCCCTCCTCCCCATTATTTCTAGAGCTCTCTGGTCCCCCCCTTTCTTGGACTTCCCGAGCTATTACTATAGCACAGCGTAGCCTTCTCCTCCTCCTCGTTCTCCTTCTCCTCCTTCGTCTCCTTCTGTGTCCCCACCCCGAATCGGTCTTCTTTCCATCGACCATTCGCCAGTGATTCAGCTCTCTCCCTTCCCCACCTCCCTCTGTTTTTCTCTTCTTCTTCTTCTTCTTCTTCTCGTTCGCCGCCGGAGAAGGAAGGATGGAGGTGGATTCGGCCAGTGCCGGCAGCGGCGAGGTCAGCGCTCCGGTGCGGCGCGTGCTTCTCATCTCCGCCGGCGCCAGCCACTCCGTCGCCCTTCTCTGTGAGCTTCCCCCCCGAGACTCTTGCTCTGCGCTGTCTGCGTTTGCCCGCCCGTGCGACGAAATGCGCGTTCATGGGGCTCGCCATTCCAATTCTAGGCCCTCGATTCTTTAGGTTTATCGGCTTGCCGGGTGTGCCGTTGAGCGTGTTTGCCGTGCGCTGCGCTGCGTCGCGCTCTTTTTGTTACCACCAATGAGCTAAAAGCTGGGTTTTTTCTTCTTCTTTTTTTTTTTAGAGTCTTTTGCAAAAGGTGGGGCATTATAGTTGAGAGTGTCGCGGGAGTTGTTGTCGTATGTCTTCTGACATTGGGTGTTCTGGTTCCTTTACTTTTGGCGCTTCGTGGCTCTCGTTCTGTCTTCACGCGTTTCTGTGCATGTTCAGGGATTATAAGTGCGCCCCTGTTCCTTGTAGTAAAGTTTGAAATAAGGGTGTAAATGAGTCGACCTATCTTCTCGATCTCAAATGGCAGAATGCTCGAGGATGGATCGATCCACCTCGAGTTCGAGTTGAGTTCTAGTTGCTCGAACATTTTGTTGAGTCGTGCTCCAACTTGAAAATGCTTTGTCCGAGTAGCTCTCAGGTTCAATCAAGCCGTCAGAATGTTTCTTGTCTTAATTACATGATACGTTTATGATATTTATTGCACTTGTAGTATTGGACTTTGAGCTTAACTTGAGCTTACAATAAAACTAAATAGCAAATCGAGTCATATAGAGCTGAGATTATCCGAAACTTAATCAAGTTGAGCTTATTTGAGCTTGAGGTTGTTGAAAACTTAATCTAGTCAAGCTCGATCTTGGGAAATAGAGCTCGATCTTGAGTAATCAAGCTCGAGTGGAGCATCAAACGGCGCCATAGTTGATTATTAAACCGTGTCGATTCGATTCGATCCAATTCGACTCAATTACACCCCTAGTTTGAAAGGTAATCAAGGTGTGACTTGGATGTAATCAAGGGCTAGGAGTGTAATGCACTTTCATTTGGTTATTCACTAGGGTTGAGATTCTGCATGTATCCAGTTCAATCATTGTTCCGGCACAGTAGGGTTTGAGTCTGTACAAGTGAGGAGAGCTTTTCAAAAAAAAAAAATTCTAATTGTTATATACTCTTGCCAAATTCCAAATTCATGGATCATGGACATTTGTTTGTGAGGTAAATAGAATGGTAAGATTGGACATTTGTTTGTGAGGTAAATAGAATGGTAAGATTCAGCACGAGTGTTAGAATCTTTGTTTACTTTTGGATTAGTCTCTGTGATACTTGCGTCTTAGGTACTTTCTCTTGGTGTCCTTATGATATAGTCTTTTGAAAAAAAGAATTACAGTGCTTTGCATGGCTCAATTGTTGTGATGAGTAATAACTTCTTAAATTTAGGTTGGCATCATACATTTTTAAACCTTACTCTGTGTCGTCTGCAGCTGGGAATGTTGTTTGCTCATGGGGACGAGGAGAGGATGGCCAACTAGGCCATGGGGATGCGGAAGATCGTTCATCACCTACACATTTGAGTGCATTGGATAGTCAAGAAGTAGCGTCTGTTATTTGTGGAGCTGATCACACTACTGCATATTCTGAATCACTTAGGGAGGTGTATAGCTGGGGATGGTCTGTTCTAATCTTTTAATTTTACAGTATGAAAGTTTTGATTTTTTAATCATTCTGCTGAATAGTAGTGTCTATTTCTTACATTGGGCAGTTGTTTGGAATTGAACAGATGGTTTTTCTTTCAGATTGGCTTTAAGGTTTATTTGGCCATTGCGTGAATTTCTGTTTGAGATTTGCTGCTGTTGGGATGAATGTTCTCAATGTGGTTATAACAAAGACGGCAAAATGAATGGGTCTAATGCGAAATAAACTTAAACTCCTTTCTTCTTCTACAAAATGTCATATTTATCTTAATCAAAGCTTAGTTATTGCATAAGCAACATAGATACTTGTGAACCCAGTCAGTCGGAGGAAAATCGAGCTTTTTGTTGATTGTGCAGGGGTGACTTTGGGAGGTTGGGTCATGGCAACTCTAGTGATGTCTTTTCACCTCAACCAATCAAAGCTTTACAGGGTTTGAGAATAAAGCAAATTGCTTGTGGGGACAGCCATTGCTTGGCTGTGACTATGGAAGGAGAAGTCCAGAGGTTTATTATCTTCTCTTATTTGTTTCTGTTAATGCCATGTTTATCAGTGACTCAGTAAATGTTGAAGGTGACTAAGATTTAAACCAATCCTGAACTTCTTTTGATCCCCACAGTTGTGGGTGCGGATAACCTGGATTAAATGATTACTATCTTCAGAATCTTTTTGTTGAATTTCTCTTCTTGTGATTGTGATTCACGGGAATTTTCGACATCGCTTGACTTGTGTTATTGTTGTATTTTGGCTGTATTTCGGTTTGACATGTCTCATTGAAGGTAGTCACATGCTAAATTCCTTAATTGCACAATTGTTTGATGGAAACATCTTCTAATAATCTGATTTTGATGAGCTCACATAATATTTTTCTCCTTTGAGAAGATATTTTTTGGTCTCTCTTTCTTTTTGAAAGTGTGGGTGCACACACATGTTACCTGTCTGAAGGGGGAGAAGTAGCGTGGAACTTTTGGGCCATGTGACCGAGTGATCTTTAAATTGGTGGCTTGCTTCATTCCAATGTGATGTGGATTTAACAAAATAAAGTGTTGAGGGGACTGAACTGAATAAGAAAAGAAATTGCGGTTCTAACGAGCATATACACAAAAGAGCTCACATATGACTGATAGAATCTAACATATCTGAAAGTTACTCGCACACAGGGGTTTATTCCCCTTTAAGTACCTACTAAAGTTAAATTCTGTGTCTTCAGTTCTGTATGTTCCACTGAATGCATATATCTTCTGCCAAGCTAGCTTAAGTGTTCTATAAATGGCTGACATATTTTATGCAGTCAAGTACATTTCCAAGTTTTGGTGATAACACATAAGTTGCTAGTGATATGACGTGTTTATTTTGGACCTTCCAAAACCAGTGCTTTAGTGCTTGCACAATGTAATGATATGACCATCAACACTAACCCTTTCACAGCTTCAGAGTAGGGCTATCAATTTTCAACACCACCCTTTTGTTTAACATGTAGTAAGCCTGCTTTGGTTGAGCTTCATAGTGTTCATGTCAAAACTGGGTCAACCTGTTTATACACAAACAATAAATGTGTCATTCACCGGTTGACCCTTATGACACTTTTAATTAAACATGATGTCAACGTGTTATTTATTCAACTCGACATGTTTAGATATATTCATTACAATACGTTAATATACTTTTAAAGAAATTTTTACACGTTTAAAGAAGAGATTATATCTTTGACTGTTCGACATGTTAACGTGTAGATTGTATAGCCCGTTAAGTGAATTTCATGTTTGCGTTTCAAAAATATGGAATGCGTACTATATGTGGCCATGTTTGGATTAGACCTAAATTTGGCATTACACGATTTGTGACACGGACAAATGAATTGCCAACCCTACCTTGGAGCTTATTGTACCCACCTCAGTAAGGGGTACTTCATCAATCTAAAGTTTGGTTTTCCTACAGCTTTTGGGTGTTTCTAATATCCAGTGTGTTTGCTCCATGTTGATATTGTTCCCTGATAGAATGCTTTAGGTTAAAGTCACCAATGTAAAACCAGCCAGTGCCTTACACTTTTCCTTACAAATTCTTTGCTTGATTGAAGCTGGGGGAGGAATCAAAATGGTCAACTTGGTCTTGGCACGACTGAGGATTCTCTTCTACCGCAGAAGATACATGCATTTCAGGTACTGGCAAGTTATTTCTCAGTACTAATGTCAATAAGGATGTTAGTTGCTCACTGCATAGACGACCCATCTTTCACCAACATCCTTTTTGAGAAAGATATGTGTGTTCACTACTGCCAGAGATTATGCTCAATCTTTCTTCTAAGGCTGCATCAAGTTTTGACTATTTGAGGCCTTTACAGCGAGCCTCCATTCGTGTTCCAATACGAATTAATGACACACAGGAACATTTTACATTTTACTTTGTAGAAGGATAAGGGATTTACTTAAATAGCTTATTTGCTTTGTCATGGTGATGCAACTTCTAGGGGATCCCCATTAAAATGGTCGCAGCTGGAGCTGAACATACTGCTGCAGTTACAGAAGCTGGAGAGCTTTACGGATGGGGTTGGGGCCGCTATGGCAACTTGGGCCTAGGTGACAGAACTGATCGCTTAGTTCCTGAGAAAGTTTCTGCTATTCATGTAAGTTAAGATTTTGGTGATGTGGACTTTTTCTAGTTAAAATAATTTTCAGTCATCCCATGCGGTTTATCCTACGATGCAAAGTTGTCCTTTAGGAGATCTGTGCGTGAAGAGTTACGCAAATACTTGGAAGTTTTTCTCTGCTCACCGATCAGAATTTGATGTGAGAAAAGGACCAGACAGCTTGACTTCTTTTAACAGTCATCATCACTGATGTGCTTGTAAAGTATAAGTTAGATACTGCTTAACAGGCTACAATATGTTCAATGTGATGGCAAGCCACTGTTAGGCTATATAATTGATACTTCTGGTAGTCGAAGTGTAGAGATCCCTGTTTTTTTAATTATAAAAAGAAGAAGAATAAGCAGACATAGGAAGCAGTTTATGTGATCACCTTATAAATTACCTTGAGAGAAATGGTTTTGATTCTGCAGCTTTGAGTCTCTGACATGCCTCTTCTTTGTATATTATTAGTTTCATCTTGGTTATCGTGCCAGCTTTCTTGTGTCTTTCAAATTTCATGTGTGCTAGCTTGTTCTGGAACTGATGGTTTTTCAACAGCAACTAGATTTGTCTGGATGACTTAGGTGACATATTGATTTGTGGGGCACTGTTTTTGTAGATTGGGTGATTATGTCTCTTAGAAAAGAACTTGTAGCCAAAACAAGAAGTATTTTGTTAACCCAATATAAATTATAGGGTATTAATTACTTCAACTTTATGTAGTTCCGTGCTATGCGGCATGGCATACGGACCACAATTGTTTCCTGACTTAAAGAGAACATTTTATCTTGCTAGTCTGTTGCTTGCTTCTGGTGTGCATAAAAAACAATGCTGTATTTGACTTTCGAAGGAAAACTTTATTATTTGTTATAGTAAACATATCATCTTGTTTTTATAACTGTTGGTTGTATTATTTCATTGTATGGTATCGAGGACTATTGTTCTAACATTCTTACGAATTCAATCAGTTGAACGGAGAAAAGATGGTTATGGTTGCCTGCGGATGGCGACATTCAATATCAGTATCTGCTTCTGGTGCCTTATACACCTTTGGATGGAGCAAGTATGGTCAACTTGGCCATGGAAATTTTGAAGATCACCTTGTTCCTCACAAGCTGGAAGCTTTGCATGGAAGTTTCATTTCTCAGGTGACACATCCTTCAATTGCAGCTGTCATTCTGTCTTTCTTCCAATGCATATTGGCCTACTAAAGATTATTGGTGAAAGGTCCTTAGAGAAGAAATGGAATGACTGACTTTTAAAAAGAGCTTGTGAATGGATCCATGGGAGTGATTTTCTGAACTTAGCTTCGCTGGTTTCCTGATTTTGATTTGGACAATGTATGAATAATATAATATTCAACTTTCTCTTGTTACCTATAGTTCACGGCTGATGAAGATGCGTGTTTAGGTAGGTCTAATCGGCATCACTTTATCACCTTCTCTGCATTCTTTCTTCCTCTATTTTAGGCTTTTTATTCATGCTAGTACTTTTGATACCTTGTTTGCTAAATGTTAAGTTGAGATAGGCTTTACTGAATGTATCTGGTGAGCTGAACATGTTATCTCTGTTCAAGTAACCCAAATTCTATTTTCCAGATATCTGGTGGCTGGAGACACACTATGGCGCTCACTTCTGATGGAAAATTGTATGGCTGGGGTTGGAACAAGGTTGGTTTTTGGCTTCCTTTTCACCATCACTTGGTTAGACTCCTCCTTGCTAATCAGTTCCATCAGCAATTGCCCAGTATTGTTTGCCTGGGACGTTAGGAAGCCGTTCAGTTCCACTGAGCTCTCTTCGCTCTCCATATATGGATATATACTCTTTATTTAATGAACATTTACTGAATGCTTGGGCCTTCTTTTTTCGGCATGTGCAGTCTGGATCTGCCATTCCCTATGGTATTGGTTCTGTTAGAGTGGGATTTGATGTTCTTTTGGATAAATTTCTCTTAAGTTTTTTTTTGTTCAAAAAATTTCTCTTAGTTGACCATCAGGTTTTGGCAAAATTGGAGGGAGACCCCATGTGTTTTACAGAATCACATTGATACCCTCTATCACAGTTTATTGGATTCATCAAATAAATGAAATATGATTATGTGACTTCAATATCCACTTTGTTTATGAGATAATATTAAAATAGTTGAGTTGATGAATAATGCTTTTATAATATAATTTTAATGTGGATGGATGCCTTCCAAGTTAATTGTTTTTAGTCTATCTAGATTAGAGAGATATACAAATAAAATCACCGCATCGTATGATTTTGATAGTGGATGTACTGGTGTTAGAGGTATTTTCGAATGCAGAGTACTCGTCCTGCAACTTTGCCTAAACTTGAGGGATGTTGGAGTAATTCGTCTTTATTATTACTTTTTTGTGGATTCATATCTGAATTTCTCCTCTATATTTCTACATATTTTGCATAATTATTTTCTAAGACTAATGCTTTAGTTGTGATACTGCAAATTAACTGATACTCTCTCCTCTTTTATATGCAGTTTGGACAGGTTGGAGTGGGTGACAACGTTGATCATTGTGCTCCTGTGCAAGTCAAATTCCCTAATGAGCAGGCACATCCTTACTTCCATTTATTGGGATAACTGATAAGATAGCTCATGGCATTTATTTTCAGTTCCGTGGGTTTTCCTTTCTCGCACGCATGAGATTGCAACTTTTCATCCTTAGTCGTTTCCTACTTCTGGTGCTAATACGTTCTTTGTTCGTTTCCTTTGAGACAGAAAGTGGCTCAGGTTTCATGTGGATGGAGGCACACACTAGCTGTTACTGAAGAAGGCAATGTTTTCTCCTGGGGTAGAGGAACTAATGGACAGCTTGGGCATGGGGAATCTGTTGATAGGTAAAAGTGTCTACATGCATTTTTTGGGTATTGCTGCTTGTGCTTGTGGCATCATTTAAGAGCAATGAACTCTGTAATCTGTAGTTTGCTTCACACAGTCACCATATGCTTTGACGTAATTTCATTGCTTCTTTCCTGAGAGAACTCTGTTTATTTACAAAATATGGGAAAATTGATGCGAGCATATACCTTCCTTATTGCATCCATCAAGGAACTGAACTGATATTTGAATATGAAGAAGAAACTTCATTCTGCGCTTAGGCAAGGATCGTAAGATAGTATATCGTCACCCTTACGCTTTTTTTTCAGTGAATTGATTGAATCAAGTCCTGAGTTCTCTGACCATGACTAAGAAGTGAAAATATCCAGTACTAGATGGATGTGGTGACCCTCAAGTGTGCCATCTGTTTATGTGGGGTTTTTCTTTTGGCCAAATGTATATGTGGGGTTTGCTTGGGTGGACTAAATGGCCGATACTACTGGAAGGATTTCTCATTGGATAATAGGTCTTCTGTTTAGTATTCCTATGATCGGTTTAATAGGTATTTTCTTTTGTGGTTCATACTCTGAGTTGGACTCATCTCTGTAATAATCTAATAGTCAAATGCATTGAGTTGGAGACATGAAAGCTTAAGAAAAAATTAATAACTTTCCTCGATTTTGAAAAAAAAAAAAAACGAAACTTCATTTTAGTTTTTGCCAGCTAATGTTTTTAAAAACTTCATTAATTGATCTACAACATAGGCACTGTTCTGGAGAATAAGTAATGTTGGTAATAGTGAAGATACGTGGTTGAGTTCGGGAGCTGATGATTATCTGAAAGAACGGAGGAAATGATGGAACTTTTAACTGGTGATAATGAACACGGTCTACATTACTTCATGTATGTAGAATTAACGAAGTTGTTGCCGAATCTCTGTTCACTGATGTTAATTACTTGGAAAATGTGTAGGAACATGCCAAAGATAATAGATGCTTTGAGTGCTGATGGATCTAGTGGGCAGCAAATTCAGTCCTCAAACCTGGATCTCTCATCAGGTGCTTA
>JAMXDD010000005.1:666256-756014 GCA_024733475.1 Syzygium grande | reverse complement strand
GAGCTTGTGTTTTCTTGATCTATAAGACATATGAAGCAAATTCTAAGTTTACTTTCAACTTTAAATTTCTCAAAAAATATTACATCACGACTCATACCAATCCTATAACATACCGTCAAATCGGTAAATTAATATCCTGATCAACAATATCATAGTCTAGAAATGATCACTAACATACTCAATGGTAGTTTTCTTTCTTCTTTTCCTCTACCCATTGTTCAAAGGCAATTGTCAGTCTCAAATTTAGATAAATAAAGTCTCTTCCAAGTCCTATTTATTAATATAAGTAATACTTATGTTGTGGCTCTATATCATTTTTGCAAAACAAACACTCTCTATGAAAATAATATTTTCCTTCTAATTATTGGATGAAAAGAGTCTTTGTCTTTTACTACAATTTACTTGTTTATCGATATGCACTAAAAGTCCTAAACTTGTCATTAAAAGTGTAATAGTCCTAAAACTTTCAAAAATGCGATCAAGTCCTAAAATTTGTTACGAAAGTGCAATCAAATCTTAAATCTTCTTTAAAGTAGGACTGTCCCAAAAACTTATCATGTGCCAGAGCATCAAGTCCTAAAATCTCTAAAAAGTGCAATCAATTAAAGGACCCCTGATTGAAATTTTGATAAGTTTTAGGATTTGTTGCACTTTGAAAGTTTTACGACTCAATTGCACTTTCGTAATAAGTTTTAAGGACTTAATTCGTACACTCAAGTGAAAGCTCTTTTAGACCCAACTGCACTTCGTGACAAGTTTAGGGACTTCCTCAATGGTAATTCTGTCCCCTTTACTCTCCGATCTATGGAAGGAAAAAGAACATAGAGAATGAATAAATAGCCTTAACCCATAACGTCTGGCCTTGTATGCCTGAGCTATAACTGTGCGTCCTCACTGAACTTGCCTAAAACCCTTGGTCTTACATTGCCAGAAAATATGTTTTGGGCTTTAGAATTTACAAAGAGCCTAAAGATGGGGAAAAAGACTTATCATTTATAATGTTAGTTTGCATGCATGCAACCATATATTGAGATTTAAGTTCAAACACATGAAGGAGAGTCCATGAATGGTTGAGGCTGTCTTTTTTTTTTTTTTTTAAATCGAGGTGTCCGCTCGACCGGGAAGCGATGACTCAGCTATAAACCGACGATGATGCACGACTAGTCCTCGAGTGACGCTAGCGCAGGACCCACCACCACGGCGCCACATTTAAGAATCCCTAACGACAGGGCTGGGATTCGAACTCTTACCCTTCGTGGGGGGAAGAGAGCCTGAAGCCAACTCTGCCGTTGCGGGCGGTGGTGAGGCTGTCAACATGTAATAGTTTGACAAAACGCCTACGCCAAATCAAGTACCTTTTTTAACTGCTAGCATTCATTGGACTGCCCTTTCAAGTTCAAGTCCCAAGTCCTAATCTATCTAATTTGACGTTTGGGGTCTGCTGGCAACGGCATGGTGAGTTGAAGTTCACGTTTCAAAACCTCAATTAGGACGAGGAATGAATCATCAGTCACTGGTGGATACCCCCGGAAATTTAAGCGTTCGGGTACGTAAACAATCTTTTATGCTAAACTATGTCTAACTTGTTTCCAATATCTTTATATGTTCTACCTTTACGAATGAGAGTTTGCTGCCTGTAAGAGGATTCCATGCACTAGAAATTAGTTCGATGGTCTATTGTTCTTCCACCACGTAATGCTGTCGAGTGTATAGTAAGTAAAGCTTCTCACTAGGTCTTTTACCAGCAAAACGTGTAGAGATGGCTGACGTGTGCTTTCCTATACATTGTTAGCCGAGGATTTTAAGCCATAACACTCCGATAAACGAATGGTCTAAGTCACTAGAGAGAAGTATTGAACCCGATGCATACCCAGTTCACATGTGAGGTGGGTCCTCGTACAACCCATATGATTTAACGGTGCATGTGAGTTGGACAAACTTATACAGAGTGTAGGCAATACCTACTCTTCATGTAATGTATATGCCATTATGCGATAGATAAAGTGTATATTGGGAACCTTTCGAAAGTCGTAATAAATAAAAACATTTGATGGAATACGTGACGCAGATGCTAGTTGTTCACGGGATACAATTATTACATGAAACACTACACTTAACTGAGTTGCATAATCATGCACAAATCAGTAATGGAATGCCGGTAAGGTCATCAAGCATTTTTGAGTACCTAGAGAGAATTGAAGCAAAATGATTGGCTAGATGAAGTGGCTTACCAATCAATTTTGGTTTTTAGGGGAAAACATATACATGATAGAGCTGTTTGACTGAGGCCAGGGGACAACATTTGATGAAAGGGAGTTTGGTCGAGGATGTCGAAGAGGTATGGGACAAGCCAATCAATCTTATAGTAAATTCACTTTTTCTTTAAACCTTATTATCCTTACATCTTTTTTCTTTTTCCTCTTCCCAAAAAGAATATACAAACTCTTTCAAATTATGAGATTTCGCTTATTTACCGATGCATACATGATAATAATATGTGACCCTCTTTGTTCAAGTTAACCTTGGAAGGCCGACATGCCTGTCATTGTATGATTGGAGCGTACCCAATTTACGTGGATGTGGCGATTTGAATAACCAAAATTTTCGGATTTTTTTTCTCTTACAGCAATGGGACAATGTATGACCATCACTTGCATAAAAAGCAAGTTTTCCTAAGCAATCGATAGAACATACAGAGTTCGTAATTCCATACCAAACAATGAAACTAGAAACTTCCATAATGTTATTTTTTTCCTTCTGAAATGGCCAATCAACCAAAGGTCCATGCATGTTTTTAGTAGATCATCCTGAATGGCTGATTAGCCTTAAGGTCTTCCTTAAGATCTGGGATCAAACCCGCAGTTGCCATGATCGATGTCACAAGACAGGCCATGTTCAGCATTTGCAGGTATACCCATTTAGTGCTCCATTTGGGAATTTGTTTCTGTCTAATATACATCTCGACGGGAAAATAGACCATTAGAGGCCAAAATCCCAAGCTGATGATATCCACGACATCGTTGAAGACGAACGGGAATACCATTGATATCACGGTGGTCAAGATCACGAAAGCCGTCCTCCAAACAAGTCTAAAGAGCTTCATGTTGAATTGGCCCAAACCCGGTACCGGCATCTTTATCTCTTTAGCGATGAGCTCACTACGAGGCCATCTCTGATCGGCCTGTTTCTCGACGAAGGCGAATATCAGCTGACTGTTTACTTGGTATGCTCCAACAAGATTGATCACAATAGCAGCATTGGCAATATCAAGAAGCCAGAATGGCTTGTCGAAACCCAAGTCGATCAGAAAATTTCGTGGAGTGTCATCACCGAAAGCAGCATAGCCCATGCAGCCACATAGCATGTAGATAGTCGTCATCACCACGGTGCTCAGCGAAATGGCCTTCTTCATTGTCTCTGCTTCTGATGGGGGGGATTTGATGGTGTCCTGCCAAAGATAAAAGGAAAAACAAGGTATTTCCATTCTGTTCTATCCATTCTTAACCATTTACTTAGTTTTTGAACGGATGGAATCATGTTTTAGTACCTGAGTTTCAATAAGGATATCAGAAACTGAGTATGCCGAGGCGATATTTCCAAGAGCTTGGAAACATCTCCAAATCGTTCGGGTTTCAGTCGCATCTCCGACGCTTATTACTGTAAGACTGCCCTCGATACTTCCATTAGCTACTCACCAAGAAAAAAAGTTGATGGAAACAACTTCTTATTTATGATATTGGTAATATAATCTCTTAAAATTTCTTGGTCATCTGTCTGGAGAAAAGAAGAAACCTGTACCTGCAACTTGGGCAATTCCCAGGCCAAGACCAATCAAAGAGTAAGTGACGAACATGACAGTAGCCACAATAGAAAGCCACCATATTTGATCAAAGTCTGGAATCTGGGACAGCAGAACCTCTGTGATACCGAACATGATCATGTACAGAGTACTCAAAATCCGGCAAGAGTTCTCCCCGTTACTCTCGTGGACACAATTCACATATTTTATCGCCCTTTTATTGGAAAGAGGGAACGAGAATAAAATTGAATCAGCCAGGTTGTATAAGAAACGGTAGAACCGAAAGTTCATTGTGATCTGCTAAATAAATTTGTCAAGAGTTTGGGAAAGTAGATTTGTACTCACATCATGCTGAGAGATGCTTGAACGATACAGCGAATGGCGTTTCCAAATAGGGTTATATGTTGAAGAAAACCACATGCTTTTACCCTTGCTCCACCTGAGAATAAAACCTTGAAAATGTTAACATTCTAAGAATGTAGAGTTACCGTTATCACCTAATTAAAAGTTACGGGACTCATTTTGCTATACATTTGGAGACATATGGTAATGGGAAATTTGATCAAAGGGAGTCAAATAATGAGAAGCAACAACATGGTGATAGAATTTCGTACCAAGGATTGAGCGAACAGAATCCATGTAAGTGGAGTTACGCTCGCCGATGTTGGGGTCGCCGGTGCAGTAACAATCAGAGAGGAGGCAAGAGGTGTAGTAGCCCACAAAGGAGAACAAAAGTATCACAGCAGGGCCCGCAATCCAACCGAGCTGAGCAATGTCCCATGCCCGCGAAAGCACTCCTGTTCCTACCATCACTGTAATTATGCTCGCACTCGCCGTCCATAAGGTCCCTGGTCAGTCAGCCGATAAAATCAAATCAACCCTATATAATTGTAAACCTTTTATTGTCTCTTAAGTTAGTTTTTAAGTAATTTATGAAGGAATTACCCTTGGATAAAGCCTATTAAATTGTTACTCCTACTACGAAAAAAGTAAATTTTGCATGGTTGATATATCAAACTTGTAGTAAACAAGTATTAATGAACTAGACTATATAATATAAGAAGATAAGGTTGTTTACCCGTTCTTTTGGGGCAGTCTTCGTCAACGGAGCGTCTGGAGACACTCTGAGGAAGCATTTGAATGGACATGTCACCAACTTGGTGGTGGTGGTTTTGGTTGTTCTTGGTGGCAGCGATCTCACCGATGTTTAATGTCCTCCTAAAACAAAGACAAAGAAAGAAGAAAATAGCAATTTTTAGTGAATTGTAAGTGTGGAAATTAAATTCTAACTTGCCAATCTGGGTGGTATCTAGTTCTACTCGAAAGTTTAATTAAAGCTACGTTCATTTTGCGAAAAACATTTTCTCGACGTTGGGGAGCGGAAAATGAGCGATCAAAAGGAGAATGTTTTCGACTTCCTTTTGAAAACTGAGGAAACTGATTTCCGGATCTGGTGGAGGGAGGAAATCATTTTTCCCTCGTCTCACGCCCTCTCCTCTCTTCTCACGCTCACGCCGTCTTTTCCTCTCTCTCCTTTTCCCCATTGTTCTGAGCAAAGTAGGGTTTTCATCTCCAGAGCCGCTGCTGCCTTGCGCGCCCTCTCGTCCCATGGCTGGCGAGTTCGAGCGCGGCCTCGCCTCGCCTCGCCTCGCCTCGCCAGATCCGGCGATGCTCGGTGGAGCTCGAGACCGGCGAGGCGAGGCCGAGCCTTGCCAGATCTGGCGTGGCATGGCGAGGCTCGGCCTCGTTCGCCCGAGGCCGGTCGCCGGCCTTGGCCAGATCCAGCGATGCTCGGCCGAGCCTTGCCAGATCTGGCGAGGCGAGGCGAGGCCTCACTTCGCTCGCCCGAGGCCGGTCGCCGGCCACGACGAGCCTCGCCGGCCTTGGGCAAGCGAGGCCGAGCCTCACCTGTGGCCCGGCGACCGGCAGAGGAAGAAAGAAAAGGGAAATAAAAAAGGAGAAAAAAAAAGAAGAAAAGAACAGAAATATTGAAACATTTCCAAGAAAGGAAACATTTTTTGCGAAAGGAACGGTCTAACCGTCTAACGGAACCAAAATCAGTGGAAAGTGTGTGTTTCTTTGACTGTGACCTTGCTTTACCTTTTGTGCAACCCCACCTGAAAAACAGAGGCCTCGGACCACACAGTGAGACAGAGAGAGAGAGAGAGAGATGACTGACATATAGAAAGAGACGGATTGGAGAGGCTGATGGGCCGTTTGGGGAAGGTCTATTGATTTAGGTGGAAACTTTGTGGGACATACTCGTTGGGTTTGCCGTCACGTGACATAGAAGGATGACTTATCATCCGGCCAGCTACAAAGACCCCAGGGTGAGCATCCCCTGGTTACTGTTTATACCGTTAGAGACAGAAATGGGCTACCTAGATGATCAGATTCTGGTAAACTACAGAAGACCTTATAATCATGGTTTTCTTGGTTCTTTATAATCAGTGAATAGCAAGTCCACGATTGATGATGATTCGATGAAGCATAAAACGTACTGGTCAGTGGATAGTCCTTCGAAATGGCGACAGCACATAATCAATTTATTTAAAAGAACTTATTGAAAATATAGAGATCGTTTTTCACGAGCTAAATGCTCCGTTTGTTTTGCAAAAAATGAATGATTTGAAAAACGTATTCCTAAAAATGATCGTTTATATCGCTTCCAAATATGAATGAAAATACTTTATTGTCGATAATGAAAATATTTTTCGTTAACTAATTATTTCGATTGAATGATTTTTCAAGAAAATATTTTTTTAATTATTTATTTTTCGTGAAATAAATAGAATTTAAATGCCAAAACTTGCATATCTTAGACATTAGTGACGAGAGAGAATCATTGGACCTCTGATAGAGGGTAGACGGGCTGGAGACTTAAATGAAAATCGCAGTTGTTCAATTTGAGAAGGAAAACTTAGGTGCGTGTTGGATGTACTTGCCCAGGTATTTCCTGGGTGTCCAATTTATTTGCCTCACTTTTTGGATAAATTGCAAGTGAGACCCGACCAACCAGCTTATGGCCCCATAATCAAAGCAAGAAATGTCCTTCAAGAGATTTTTTTTTCATAGAAAATTGGAAAATATAATATATGGTACTGGTAGAATAACTGTCTGGTATAATGGAACCTAGTGTATTACCATGAAAAGAAGTGTTCTTACTCCTAGGTTGATATATTAAGAGAATGTAGCGGAATATTGTATTCACTTTTGAATTTGGCCCACTTATAATTTACTACATCAGTTGTTATGCGAATTTTGTTAAGAGGTCTTACCATACTTGGCATTATTCGTGTTTCACGTCATAATGTATTTAAAATGGTCGACATTCGACAAGTTAGATATTGCACATACGAATCTTGGAAAGAAGCTAGAAATTGCAAGTACAGTATTCGAGATGATAATACTTATGTTTAGGAGTGTAAGGGAGTCAAACTACTCCGAGCTACTCAAGTTCAACTTACAAATTACTCGAACTTGGCTCGATTCTTTTCAAGTTTGAGTTGAGTTTGAGTACTTGCTCAAGTAGATCTCGGGCTCGAGCTTGAAAATACTTGTCTTGACATTAGCTCGTGAGTCTAGTCAAATAACTATACCTCTATATATTTGTGTATGTATGTAAATATGAATTGATAGATAAAAAGAAAATCATTAGAACAATGCAATTTCAAAATTCAAGCTGGAGTTTGAGTTTTACGTGAGTTTTGATTAATATTTATTGATCAATCAAGTTGAGTAGCATCGCGCTTAAACTTATTGAAAACTTACTCGAGTAGAGTTCGAGCTTGAGAAATTAAGCTCAAGAGTAGTATTGAGCATGAGTATTGAGCGGTGTCAACTTGATTGCATCCATAACGATAACTCTCTAATCCGATGGGGCTGGGAAAATTATCTAAAAAATCATAAACATGTTGTGCTTTTGCTAGTTCAATCTTAAACCTTTCAATTTTATCAATTGAGTCTACAATTTTTTCACATTTTCCTAATTGAATTCATCCGATCAATTTTAACTGGAAATCACTAACGTAAACGCTAGCTGTCCTACGTGGCACGATTGACGCGTAGGACAGCTAGTGATAATGTTAACAATTTTTACAATATTTTTCGTATTTTCTTCTTCTTTTCTTTTTTTTTTCTTCCAAGCCCAACGAGGGCCACTAGCCGACCCTTGTCGGTACAGCCAACCCTCACCAACCACCGGGTGAGGGCCATGGGCTTCGCGGCCCTTGCTAGATCCACTTGAGGCATGCAAAGCCCTCGCCGGTCAAGGGCGAGGGCCGGCCGTCCTATGTGACATAACCAGAGTTCATGTTGGTGATTTTTAGTTAAAATTAATCGCATAGACTCAATTGGTAAAACGTTAAAAGATCTATGACTCAATTAGAAAAATCGAAAAATTTATGACTGAATTAGTAAAAGTGTAATATATTTAAGATTTTTTTAAATAACTTTTCCCGATGGGGCTAGTTGAATCTCAAATTTGAACGTTCCTTCTTGCAGTTTCCTTAAGGTTTTACGATAAGAGAAAGTGCTTTTCTTCGCATTGGCTCTTACTTTGATATGAGAGAGAGAGAGGTGTAAAGGAACAATGTTGCTGGTGAGAGACAGTTGCAATGGGCCATTGGCTATGGACAGGTACGCTGTGGTCTTTTGACCTCACAAGAGTAAGTCATCTCTTCCCATTAACTCCATCGGAAAAACAAATGGTCAAAAGAAAAACTCACAAAGCGAATTCAAATTCCTGATGTGACCGTGATCTTCCAGCCACACGTTTTCAAAGAATTCATTCAACAACACACCCCCATTTTCTCACCTGCATGATCCGATTCTGACTTGGGCTCTATTCATTTGGCGAAAAATATTTTATTTTAAAAAAATATTTTCACGAAAGTTATTTTTCTAAAAAATATTTTTTCAAAACATATTTTTTAGGTATTCAGTAATCAATATGAAAAAGTTTCGAAAAATATTTTTCGTTGACGATCGGCGACGGGCGGCGACGGTGGCCAAAGGAGGTGGCGACGGGCGATCGGTGGCGGCGGCGGCGGTTGCCAGCGACCGTCGAAGGCCAGCGACCTTAGTGAAAAAGAAGAAGAAGAAGAAGCTCCGGAAAATGATTTTTGCTTTTGAAGAAGCGGAAGTCATTTTTGATAAACTTAGGCTATTTTGTGAGGGGGCGAAGGAAAATATTTTTTCACGAAAAATATTTTTCGCCCTTCAAATATCGAAAAATTCGAAAAATATTTTTCAAGAGAATGATTTTCGATAAACGAGCAAAGCTTTGGTACGTGAAGATTTTGCGTAAGGACATCTATGTCTGCGTCCGCCTTTCGATATGATCATTCGTTGGGCAGACAAGGAAACACAACTGTCACGTCATCTTATCCGGTACAGTGCTCCGAGAAAGTCAAATGATAAATTCCCTGTCTTGAGATTACTTTGTAAATTACTCAATTTGATCATTGATTGCCTCATTGGAGTGATGTCCTCAGCTTGGTCGATGGAGCCCTTTTCTTTTCTTCACACTCAGTCTTCTATGGAGTTGAATAACGTTTGGCAGTCGCATTCACCCACTTATGGGTAGAGCCTCGCGCGACATTGGTGGACGAGACAATTTTCATGCTTCTCTTGGGATTTGGCTAAGTCAATTGGTTAAGTCTAGATAATATTTCCCCAGGAGCCATATTTTCCTCCAACTATACCTTTGATCAATCGGTAGACTTGATCAATGATCTGGTGGTTTATAACTCTGCCCTAGCTAGGCTTGAGTTAAAGAGCTTAACGGCGTCTTTAGATGAGCCAGGGCTATGGCCTATATTTATAGGATTCGGCTTGACCCAATTTGGCCCGAGTTGGGCCTGCCTAGGCCACAAATTTAGTATTTCTATTATTAAAATGTTAATGGGCAAGCTCGAGCTGTAATCTTGGCTTGATATGAGAGTTTGGCCTAACTCGGGCCTGGCTATTGACATGGATAACTTCACTCAAAATAACATTCTACATAGACCACCACATCATAGATTTTCAGTTGCAATTTGCTAGAAGGACTACATTAGAACTTTATGCAAAGATTTAGGGTTATATTGGCACAATTGAAAAGTTTAAGACTGAATTGACATCCGTATAATAATTTTCGAAATAACTCAATAATTCTCCACTTTAACTAGGCATCGGTGTTCAACATTCAAGACCGGCACTTCAAGTTTTGGCTGATCAACACCATTTTTGAATGGGTCAAGTCCAAAAATTTTTTTCTCAACGAACCCTTCTCTACCTTCAAAATGCAAAACTTTGAAGCAAATCCCCATGAAGGAACATAATGAACCTATACAGAAGAAAGGAAGGAGATCCCAACAACTGCTATGGAGTGCACCCAACAACAAATTAGGGCGAAACTTCTTGAGATTCTAGTACAGATTCCTTGTAGTTTCTTGTGGGCATCGAATGTGTGCACCTCTCCTATGTTACTTTACAAAAATGAGGGCAACAGTCAATTAGTCAACTCCAATGCACATCAATTGCAAGAAAGAATAATTAGAAAATTAGTAAGATAATGAAGAGCAAAGGTTTATTACTTACTTGGGTCCCTCACATTTGAGTCTACAAAGTCAAATTATTGTCGTCAACTAAAGTCATTTTATCATATCGAATCAATACATTTCAAGAGCAACAAGATTACGGCGTTTCTCATGGTAAGTATCGTCAAGATTCATTCATTCTTCTAGACTAAGCCAATTACGTATGAAATCCTACTAAAAGTTGAAAATTTCACACATAATTTACGCACTGTGATAGATCTATCCATCATGTGCCTATAGGATGAGTCGATATGATATGTTCTATGGATCGTGTAAAAGACGCGGGTTCTTATACAAATTTCGTATTTGAATTAGTTGTACAAACCGAATCGGGATAGGTTTAGATATTATTTTCTAGGGCAGCACCAGGTGGCCCAGAACACCATCAGATCACAATCAGATCACAATTATGAAACTCCGCATGAGATTGGTTAGCTGGTTAAAAAAGCCATTAATGGGCCGTGAGATATCACAGGTGGGCGATTTTGAAAACTACTGAACGGAGAATTGAATCAACTTATATTGGAGGCTTTAAGTGCGAGGAAAACAGTTCAAAAGTTTCAAAACAGTTCTATCATAACCTCTCGAGCTCGGCATGTTTCTTGACTGCATCAGGGGATTTTCACGCTCAAGAATTGGAGGACGTGTATCTGAATCTTGCTGTCTACAGGCAAACTGCTTTGGATTGGGGCCGCCTATTCGACCCGAGGCTTAACTAATTCGTGAAATTTGTAGGGTGCTTCATCTCATGAGTTTATAAGTAATCGACTCTTTACGCTCATGCCTATAAAAACAGCTATCGACGAAGGCGGATCCAGGGAGGAGTCTAGCCTTGAACTGCCTGTTGAAGGGCTACATTATTTTTTATAACTTTTTTTTTCTCTCTTTTTAAATGTTTATCAAAATTTGTCTGTCTTACTTTTCACAATTAATGATCAGATAAGAAACATTTCTCTTAATATGGTTGTTTATATATCTTGCAAATTAAGGAGGAACTCATAACCTTTCATAAGACTAATTTTTGTTTTAGTAAAACACTAATGCAATAATTAATTTTGATGAGCTTATGAAATGATGAACTTACACAAAATATATTAAAGAAAACTTTATTAACTAAAATTATTTCAATAAAACTCTTACTACTCGACAACAAAAAAAAAAAACTATACTACTTTACGTTTATATTAATTTATTATGCAATAAGAAATAGGGATAAGTTGACTAGAAGTCCAAAAACTTATCATGAAAGCGCAATTGAGTCTTAAAACTTTCAAAAGATGCAATCAAGTGCTAAAACTTGTTATAAAAATACAAATGAGTCATAAAACTTTCGAAAAATTTAATCAAGTCATAAAATTTGTCAAGTTGATCCAATCAAGTCCTTCCATTAACTCCGTTCAACTTGATAAACAAGAAATGCTAATAAATTTTAGGACTTGATTACACCAACATGACAAGTTTTAGGATTTGATTGCACTTCTTGAAAGATTGATAATTTAATTGTACTTTCGTGATAAGTTTTAGGACTTGATTGCACTTTTTGAAAATTTTAGGATTCGATTGCACTTTTCATCAAATACTAAATGAACCTTTAAGTTAAATACGCCGAAACTCTGGTTTCTTACCGAAGTGATAGCTTTGAGGCGCACCTTTTCAGACAGTAGATGCATGTTCAGGAACACATCGAAGTCGGATCGCTTGAAACAGTCCAAGAACCTGAACCTGTAACTAATGCAGAACATGGGCCATGTGGACCATGCATTCATTTTTTTTCAGGTTTCATCTGTGCTCTGAAGAACTAAAAGTGCAATGCCCTCAACAATCACTGCAACAAGCAGCTTACGCAGGGAAATGTTTTGCCAGACGCTTGACCATAACGTCCCTGCTTTTCGAAGATTAGGGACGACGTTTCAATGAAATCCCACCACAGAGACGCCGAGGGACAAGTACACAGAAACCTTGAATGAAACGACAGCAAAGTTTGACAGAGCTACTTATCAACTTGCATTACTAGTCCACCGAGCAGAGAACTGTCAAATCTATGACGAGCGCTTGATTCGCATAGGATTTTGCACCGCTGGTAATTTTCCAAAATTAGATGGTTTGATGCATGCAGCTAACTCGTTTGCAGGAATCATCGGAGAATGCTCACCAATGTCTGCTAGAAGTTTAGCCCTGTTGTACTTGTCCAAATGAATAAGCATATCTAGGAGTAACAATTGCACCAAAAACATGTGCCGGCTGTTGTGGAAACAATCGCATTGGTGACATCATTTGCATTAATGCATCTACTAATAGAAGCTCATTATGCAATAGTGTTTTAGGAACATTACCTACGGATGAACACTTACAAATGAAACCGTGATATTGAAAAAAAGGGAAATTCTGGTTCCCCTAATGATCCAAAGAAATTTTGAACTTCACAGTGATTGTACAATTCCAAAGTCGGCAAGCTTCCCTTATATATTGGCAAAAAATTTCAGTGGTCACAATGTTTGCTAAGTCTTCAGACGTGGTAATCCTGTCTTCAGGAGAGTAAAGAACTTTGCAACATGTCACACTGATAATAATCTGATATACTTAATCCTCACTTAACCACGAAATTTGTCATTTACATAATTATAGACAAGTTAAAGGGGCCATCTGTGTACCTTGAGTACTTGGGACATGGAAAATCTGGGCAAATACATAGATAATTCATCATAAATTGCAGCAGACTTTTTCCAGACCTTAAGATGATGACTATCCATATATTCCTGTAATGATAGATGTTGACGATTTTGAATATCGTTACAAAAGTGACAAAACACAGGCGGCCCTCCTACCAATGTGACTTTCATCATGAATATTACGGCCAGTCATGCCAACAAGAAGCAATTTAGCCATTGATCCATAGTGTTCCACTATATCCTTTGAGTGGAAAATCTTCTCCAAGAATCCCAAAGCCTCTTCCTTGAGTGCATCCATTCCCCGTGTCAAGATCTCCAAGAGGGGCTTGATTGCATTGGCTTTGTGCAGAGTGCTCGCACCTCTGTTGGGAGATCCTTCCCTCACCAGCGTGGAAAGTGCCTGAATTGCTTCATATGCGGTTGCATGAACCTGTATCCTCAAGAGTTCAACTAAATCAGGCAATGCATTGGCCTCCAGGAGACAGATCGTAGAGGCAACACTACATTTGCTGCCATGGGCCGGGCATAGATGCACACGCGCACTGAAACACCAACAAAAGCTAGGTTTAGTGGCCATAACGAGCCTTGGAGTGCTCATTGATAGATTACCGATGAGAGCTGCTGCTCTTGCCTTGGCCGTCACAGAACCGACCCGGAGAAAGTTTACTAGTAGAGGATAAACTCCTTGCTTGACAATAAAACGCCGTGACTCCACATTTGCGGGGTCTGTGAACCTGAAGAGTGCGCTAAGGGCATTCTCTTTTGCTTCCATGGTTCCTGATCTCAATACTTTCACAATCTAGAAAAAGTGAAAGTATATAAGACGACTTCCTTCCGTGGTTTTAAGAGCTTTATGTAACGTTATATTAGTGGATACTGTTCAAAATTTTTGCTTATTTTGGCAAGGAACCTAGAAATTATTTCATGTGATTTTGCATGATTATTGAGGATGATGAGTGGCAACTTTGAGAATGAATATTCATTTAAGAGGGGTAAAGTTAAATAAAAACAAATATAGAACCAAACAACTTCCAGAGCAAGTGATTTTGATAAACTTTTTTGGAGGTGTGTTGATTATGGAATGATTATTATCATTTTGCATGATTTGAAGGATTATTATCATTCTGGGTGAGTGTTTTGAATTTATGTTTGACATATTTCGATAGTGAAATTTTCTTTTTACTTGCAAGAGATCTTTTACTGAATACAAGTCAGTCAATTTATGAAATGAGTCAGCCAAATGCCAAATGAAAATTACAAATCTTTTAATTGACATCGGAAGATGTCAGACAAATACATTAAGTTTTTTTTTGTATGACACCATATGTTAAATGTGGTTTCTTGGATTTTTAACATAATTTTCCTCTGCCATTTTCACTTTGACTGGTTTGCTACTTTTCTGTTTTTAAGCATTTGTACATTTTCCATAGATAAGAATATAAGATCAAATCTGTAATATTTTTTCAGAAGAAAAAGTTCAAGATTTTTGTTTTGTACTTTGAATATCAATCTCTTGCTTAGAAAGTTCTTTATTGTAGAGTAACTTGATTCGTTTGCCAGAGTTTTTCAGTTTTTCAACCTGTTTGGTGATCTTTTGTAACATGAACATCTTGATGAAATATATGAAGTGTTTTTTGGGAAAGTACCTTTTCATATGATGATTCGCTACTGCTTATCTTGCACCAGAGCTTTCTTTACCATTTTTGCTTTTCTAAATGCTGCATCTGATTTCCTTACTGTGATTTATACATGATTTAGTATGTCTTTTTATACCAACTTCCATCAGTGCTTTTCCTTTACCATTTTGCTTTTCCAAATGCTGCTTCTGATGGAATTTTTTCCTTAATCTGATTTATACGTGACTCAGTATTTGTCGTTTTATACCATTTTGCTTTTAAAGAACATCACGCAGGAATCTCTCTCTTAATAGCATTATGAGCAGCAAGTTTTCACATCTCTTTTTAGCCAAATAAGTTAAAACTCTTGTAATCTCCTTTTGAATATATCCCTTTTCATTGGAAGTTCTGATTTTTCGTAAAAATCTCTCTCTATTGTAAAGAACTGTGAGACTCTTGTTTTGTTTTAAAGAAGTTAATCTTCTTGATTTTAAATTTTCTGTTAAAGTGCAACCAGATTTAAAGTTTTCCATCAAAGTGGTTTCTAAATGTTGTAAATGATGGCAATTTTTTTCCTTACTCTGTTTTGTAAGAGACCTACTATTTGGAAGCAGCTTATGGAGTTTTTTTTTGGTAAGAAAAGCAGCTTATGGAGTTTAAATTTGCTTTTAAAGAGAAACACGCATATTATGTTAGATTATAAGAAAAGCTTATCGAATCTATTTCTCAATTGCTTAGTTTTCAAACATGTTGTTTTTGCCCAAAAAAAAGAGTTAACTTTGTTTTCTCCTTTTGAGTATTTTCTCTTTTTTAAACTTTCTTTGTTAAAAAAATAGACTTTCTAAATTCTATCAATGTTCTAAATAGTTGTGATACTTTTGTTTTGACCTTTTAAAAAGAAACATGCATATTGTGTTATTAGATTATAAGAGAAGTTTCTCTAATCTATTTCTCAATTGCATAGTTTTCAAATATGTCGTTTTTGCCAAAAGTTAACTTTGTTTTCTCCTTTTGAATATTTTCTCTTTTTTTAAAATTCTTTGTTAAAATAGGCTTCGTAAAATCTATCTATGTTTTAAATAGTTGCGATTCTTTCGTTTTGACCTTTCTAAATAAGTTTTCTGTCAAAGAGCAACCGGATTTAAAGTTTCTCATGAAAGTTGTTTCGACTGTTGCAAATAATGGGAATTTTCTTCCTTACTTTGATTTGTACGAGACCTATTGTTTCCAAACAATATCCGGAGTTCAAATTTGCTTTGAAAGAACGTCATGCAAATTATTTTAGATTCTATCACAAGCTTTTTCAATCTATTTCTCCATAACTTTATGGGCAAAAAGTTTGCCCGTATATCTTTTTTGTCAAAAAACTGAAACCTTTATTTTCTTCTTTTGTATACTTATCTCTTAGTTTTGAAAGTTCTTTGTTAAAGAAATTTCCTAATACGTTTCTCTATTTTAAAGAATGTGAGACTTTTATTTTGTTTTTTCTAAATATAAACTTCTTGATTTAAAGTTCTTTTATTTAGTCTTTCTAAATGTTGCGAATCTTGCCTTTTTTCTTCCTTACTCTGTTTCGCACCAGACATACTATTTCTTGGACAACATCGGAAGTTTAAATTTGCTTTAAAAGAACATCATGCAAATTCTTTTAAATTTTATCACAAGTTTTTCCGATCTATTTCTCAATAGCTTATCGATAGAATGTTTGCAAGTATCTCTTATCTCCAAAAAAAACTTGAACTTTTGTCTTCTCCTAATGCATACTTATATATGTGGCTTAAAAGTTATTTGTTGAAGTGATTTGCTAATCTCTCTCTCTGTTTGAAAGAATTGTGAGACTTTTCTTTTGTCCTGTTCTTTTTCTTAGTCAGATTTGTTTTGGCCTCTTTAAATTTTAACTTTGTGATTTGTTTCCAAACGTTGCAAATCTTGGTTATTTTCCTCTTTACTCTGTTTTGTACTAGACCTACTATTTTTCAAACAACATCAGGAATTTAAATTTGTTATTACGGAATGTCATGCAAAATATTTTAGAGTCTGGCACAAGTTTTTCCAATCTATATTTCAATGGGTTTATGAGCAAAAAGTTTGCTAGTATCTCTTTTTTTGCCAAAAAACTCTGAACTTATTTTTTTCTCCTTTTGTATATTTATCTCTTTGTTTTAAAAGCTCTTTGTTAAAGATATTTCCTATTTTCTCTTTGCTTTTTTAAAAGATTTGTCATCACACAGCTCTTTTTGACCATAGTGGCATTTCAATCAATAGGCATCCCAAAATTATAGGGACCATTCCATAGATAAGCATTTTAATATTATAGCATCTACTCACCGCAAATGAAACTTTGCCAAAATTACACAAATCGCTTTGACGTCAACCTCCAACCAATAATCGCCCAAAACTCGAAAAATCATCTGTTGACCTCAAGTCATTACCAAAAATTGTACAAATCATCCTGCAATCAACTAACAAGATCAATATAGCTGCTGAATCTCGTATTTATACAAAGACCCAGCAAGCGTGATAAGAAAAATGACTGGAGTGGGTAATCACAAGATGATCTTAAAACGAAGATAAAATTTCAAAGAATTTCTTTCTTGACATACCTCTCGAAATAATTTATATATTCATTAAGACAAAGCAAGGTCAAGCAAGAAAACCAATAATAAGGGGAGAAACAAATGAGTCGAATATGTCATTTCACAACATACAAATCGCAGAAGTAGAGAGCATACTAGGGCTTTCTAATGTTATAATAGTTAGTCAGCAGCACATTTCTGCCAGATGTCAATCAAAATCCATCCTTGTCCACCATCCTTCACCCACCACCAGTTGTGTCATACTGTATTTTCAGTTATCTCTCCATAATCAATCTTATCAATCAGCCATCAAAAACCATTTTCCAGATCACCACATGGAGACCTCCAGAGCATACTAGAGCTTTCTAACGGTATAATAGTTGGTCAACAGATTTCCACCAGATATCAGTCAAAGCCATCCTTGTCCACAATCTTGCATATCTATTTCTAGTGATCTCTCTATAATCAATCTTATCAGTCAGCCATCGAAAAACATTTTCCAGATCACCACATGGAGACCATGTTTGTGGCTCTCCAATCTAAATACCATCAATGGACATATAAATCCTTCTACACGTCACTAGACCACATCATCACCTTGTCCTTTAAAAGCAAGGTCAAGAAAGAAAAACAATAATAAGGGGAGAAACAAATAAGTAGAATATGTCAATTCACAACTACAAATCGCAACATACAAATCGCAGAAGTAGAGAGCATACTAGGGCTTTCTAATGTTGTAATAGTTAGTCAGTAGCATATTTCCACTAGATATCAATCAAAACCCACCCTTGTCCACCATCCTTCACCTACCACCAGTTGTGTCATACTCTATTTTCAGTTATCTCTCCATAATCAATCTTATCAATCAGCCATCAAAAACCATTTTTAAGATCACCACATGGAGACCTCAAGAGCATACTAGGGCTTTCTAAAGGTATAATAGTTGATAAATTGCAGAAGTAGAGAGCATACTAGGGCTTTCTAAAGGTATAATAGTTGATAAATTGCAGAAGTAGAGAGCATACTAGGGCTTTCTAATGCTATAATAGTTAGTCAGCAGCATATTTCCACTAGATATCAATCAAAACCCATCCTTGTCCACCATCCTTCACCTACCACCAGTTGTGTCATACTCTTTTTTCAGTTATCTCCATAATCAATGTTATCAATCAGCCATCAAAAACCATTTTTAAGATCACCACATGGAGACCTCGAGAGCATACTAGGGCTTTCTAAAGGTATAATAGTTGGTCAACAGATTTCCACCAGATATCGATCAAAACCATCCTTGTCACCCATCTTTCGCTCTATTTTCAGTGATCTCTCTATAATCAATCTTATCAGTCAGCCATCAAAAAATCATTTTCAAGATCACCACATGGAGACCTTGTTTGCGGCTCTCCAATCTAAACACCATCAATGGACATATAAGTCCTTCTACACATCACTAGACCGCGTTATCACTTTATACTTTAATTTTGCTAACCCAAGAAAGCCAAGATAAGTCGAGCACAAGCAGCCTAGGTTGTGCAAATAGGTCAGCAATAGACAGACCCCATGTTCACCAATTCCCGCAGCATCAACTTCCTCTTCCCCAAATTAACCATCTAATGCTCCATCCCCATCCAGACATTCTCCTCCGTTAGTTAGCCCACAAAACCACTTGATCATCTGTAAAATAATGAGTGAGAGAAATGTGACATTTTCAAATGCCAATTCAGAACCTTGTTGACAACGCCTTCTCAACACTCAAGTAGATCATCTTACTTATATTAACTACCATCGCTATGAGATATTTGAAATCTTTCAGTTCATAAAGCAACTGAGAAAAAGATTCAACAGACTTGTGATATAATCTAACATAATTCACATTATGTTCTTTACAATCAAATTTAAACTCCAAATTTTGTTTCAAAATAACAGGTCTTGGTAATATATAGAAAATTGCAATCCAGTTGCTCTTTGACAGAAAACTGAAAATTAAGAAGTTTCACAAGTCTTTAAAGCAGACAAACATGTTACAAATCTCTCTAACAAAGAACTTTTAAAAATGGAAAAGGAGAAAACCAAAGTATACTTATTTTGCAGAAAATGATATTTAAAAACTTCCTGCACATAAACCTAATGGGAAATAGATTGAAAAACTTGTAATAGAATCTAAAATAATATGCATGACATTCTTTGAAAGCAAATTTAAACTCACAATGGTTAAATTCTTTGAAACAGAGAGATAATAGGAGATATCTTAACAGAGAACTTTTAAAACAGAGATAAGTAAACAAAACTAGAAAACAAAAGTTCATGTTTTTTGGTAAAAAAAGAGATATTTGCAAACATACTTGCTCATAGAGCTACTGAGAAATAGTTTTTTGGAAAAACAGAGATATTTGCCATAATTTGCAAGATGTGGAAACTACATTAATGAAAACATTCAATCCAGTCACTCAAAGGAACGAAACTCAAAATCAAGAAGTTAATATATAGAAAGGACAAAACAAAAGTCTGACAATTTTTAAAACAGAGTGATTAGATAATCTGTTTAACAAAGAACTTTTAAAACAGAGAGATAAGTATACAAAAGGAGAAATAAAATTTGTAAGTATTTTTGGCCAAAAAGAAAGACATGAAACCTTCTGCTCATGAAGCTGTTAGGAAAAGATTAGAAATTCGCAACACAATCTAAAATAAAAATTGTATGACTTTCTTGAAAAGCAATTTCAAATTCCCAATGTTGTTTGAAAATAGTAGGTCTTGCACAAAACAAAGCAAGGAAGAAAATGCCAATATTTGCAACATTTGGAATGACATCTAAAAAATATTTTATATCTGGTTACTTGAAGACAGGAAACTTAAAATCAATCAGTTAATATCTGAAAAAAACAAATAAAAGTCTCACAATGTCTTTAAAATAGAGAGATAATTTAGGAAAACAGTTTAACAAAAAACTTTTAAACATACAAAAGGATGAAACAATAGTGTACGTTCTTTTGGCAAAAACAGAGATCTGCATACTTACTACTCATGAAGCTATTCAGAAATCGATTGGAAAAACTTGTGATAGTATCTAAATTTATTAACATGACGTTCTTTAGAAGCAAGTCTCAAAATTCTTTCAAAAAAGAGACAGATATTGGGAAAACTGTTTAGCAAATTTAAACTCCCAATGTTGTTTGAAATAGTAATTCTCATACAAAACAGAGTAAGGAAGAAAATTACCATCATTTCCACATCTAAAACAATTTTAAAAGAAAACTTTAAACCCGGTTGTTCTTTGAATTTAAAATCAAAAGTTAATATTTAGAAAGGACAACACAAAAGTCTCAAAATTCTTTCAAAAAGAGAGAGATATCAGGAAAACTGTTTAACAAAGAACTTTTAAAACAGAAAGATAATTACAAAAAAGGAGAAAACAAAAGTTTAAGATTTTTGGTAAAACAATTAGATTCCAGCAAACCTTCTGCTCATAAACCTATTGAAAAACAGATTGAAAAAACTTGTGATAGAACCTAAAAAAATTTGCATGAAAATCTTTAAAAGCAAATTTAAAGTCCCAATGTTGTTTGAAACATAGTAGGTCCATATAAAACAGAGTAAGGAAGAAAAAAATGCCCAAGATTTGCAACAGTTGGAAAAAACTTTAAATCCTATTACTTGAAAAGACAGAAAACTTAAAATCAAGAATTTAATATTTAGAAAAGACAAAATAAAAGTCACAGTTCTTTAAAACAGAGATAGATTAGGAAATCTCTTTAACAAAGACCTTAAAAGAAAACAAAAGGAATAAACCAAAAGTTTACATTTTTTTGGCAAAAATAAAGAGACATTAGCAAACTTTCTGCTCATAAAACCTATTGAAAAATAGATAGAAAAAACTTTTGAGAGAATCTAAAATAATTTGCATGATGTTCTTTAAAAGCAAACTTAAACTGCCAATGTTGCCTAAAAAATAGTAGGTCTTGTGTGTACAAAACAGAGTAAGGCATAAAATTGCCAAAATTTGCATCATTTGGATACAACTTTGGAAAAAAAAACTTCATATCCAGTTACTCAAAGACAAGATAGAGAAATTAAGAAATATATTTAACAAAGAACTTTTAAAACAGAGATAAAGGTAAACAAAAAAGAAAAAAAGTTTAAAGTATTTTTGGCAAAAAAAAGAGATACTGGCAAACTTTCTGCTCATAAACCCATTGAAATATAGATTGAGAAACTTGTGACCAAATGTAAAATATTTTGAGTGACGTTCCTTAATAGCATATTTGAATTCCCAATGTTGTTTGAAAATGGTAGGTCTAGTACAAAACAGAGTAAAGAGGAAAAATACCAAGATTTGCAACATTTGGAAACTACTTTGAAAAAAATATTAAATCCAGTTACTTGAAAATCAAGAAGTTAATATTTAAACTGGACAAAACATATCTGAAAAAAAAAAAAAAAAAAAAAAAAAACCTGGAGAAAACAAAAGTCTCATAAAGTTACTAAGAAATCACTTCAACAAAGATCTTTAAAACACAGATATAAGTATGCATAAGGACAAGACAAAAGTTCAAGTTTTTTGGAAATAAGACATACTTGCAAAGGTTCTATCAATAAAGCTATTGAGAAATAGATTAGAAAAACTGGTTGATAGAATCTACAATAATTTGCATGATGTTCTTTAAAAGCAAATTTAAACTCCCAATGTTGTTTAAGAAATAGTAGGTCTTGTAAAAACAGAGTAAGGAAGAAAAAAAGCCAAGATTTGCAATGGAAAGACTTTGACAAAAAAAACTTTAAATCCTGTTACTTGGAAGACAGGAAAATACAAGATCAAAAAGCTAATATTTAGTAAAATCAAAATACAAGTCTCACTATTCTTTCAAACAAAGAGATATTAGGAAATCTCTTTAACAAAGAACTTTTAAAAATACAAAAGGATAAAACAAAAGTTTACTTTGTTTTGGCAAAAGAAGATATTTTGCAAACTTACTACTGATAAAGATTATTAAAAATCGATTGGAAAAACTCATCATAGAATCTAAAATAATTTACACAGCATTCTTTAAAAGTAAATTAAAATTTCCAATGTTGTTTGAAAATAATAGTTCTTGTACAAAACAATGTAAGGAAGAAAATTGCCATCTTTTCCAACATTTAGAGACGATTTTGAAAGAAAACTATAATTCTGGTTGCTTTTTGATAGAAAACTTAAAATTAAGAAATTAATATTTAGAAAGGACAAAAACCATAGTCTCCCAATTCTTACAAACGAAGAGATATTAGGTAATCAATTTAACAAAGAACTTATTAAACAGAAAGATAAGTTCACATAAGGAAAAAAAAAAAGTTTTTTGGAAAAAAAAGAGATAGTTGCAAACCTTCTGCTCATAAAACTATTAAGAACTTTTTTTAAAAAAGCTTGTGATAGAATCTGAAATAATTTGCATGAAGATCTTTCAAAAGATTGTTGGAAAAATACTAGGTCTTGTACAAAATGGAGTAAGTAATAAAATTGCCATTAATTCCAACATTAAAAACAATTTTATAAGAAAACTTAAATCAAGAAGTTAATATTTAGAAAGGACAAAACAAAAGCCTCACAATAGTAGAAAACTTTTAAATCCAGTTACTCTTTGACAGAAAACTTTAATATTAAAAAAAAGGAGATGAAAAAAAGTCTCAGAATTCTTTAAAACTGAGAGATATATTAGGAAATCTCTTTAATAAAGATCTATTAAAACAGAGTGATAAGTATACAAAAGGAAAAAGTAAAATTGTAGGTTTTTTGGAAAAAAAAGGAGATGCTGGCAAACCTTCTGATCAAAAAGCTACTGAGAAATAGATTGGAAAAACTTGTGATAGAATGTCATATAATTTGCATGATGTTCTTTAAAAGCCAATTTAAACTTCCAAGGTTATTTGAAAAATAGTAGGTCTTGCACAAAATTGCCCAAATTTGCAACATTTGGAAACGACTTTGAAAGAAAAACTTTAAATCCGGGAACTCAATAACAGAAAAATCAAGAAGTTATTTAGAAAGGACGAAACCAAACAGTCACAATTTTTTTAAACAGAGGGATATTAGGGAGTCTCTTTAAGAAAAAGCTTTTAAAAATGAGATAAAAACATACAAAAGGACAAAACAAAAGTTCAAGATTTTTGGTAAAAAAGAGATACTAGCAAGCTTTCTGCTCATAAAGTTATGAAGAAATAGATTCGAAAAGCTTGTGATAGAATCTAAAATAATTTGCATGACGTTCTATAAAAGCAAGTTTAAACTCCCAATGTTGTTTGAAAACAATAGGTCTTGTACAAATCAAAGTATGGAAGAAAATTGCCATAGTTTGCAACATTTGAAACGACTTTGACGAGAAACTGTAAATCCGGTTACAAAAGTATCACAATTCTTTAAAACATAGATAGATTTTATGAAGTTTATTTCAACAAAGAACTTTTAAAAAAGAGAAACTTTTTTTGGGCAAAAATGAGATATTTGTAAACTAATCAATTGAGATATAGATTCGAGAAACTTTTGATATAATCTAGCATAATAGGGATGTCGCTCTTTAAAAGCAAATTTAAACAAATGAGGAGAATATGTCAATTCACAACATACAAATCCCAGAAGTAGAGAGCATACTAGGGCTTTCCATTGTTATAATAGATGGTCAGCAGCACATTTCCACCAGAAAACAATCAAGACCCATCCTTGTCCACCATCCTTCACTCACCATCAGTTGTGTCATACTCAATTTTCAGTGATCTCTCTATAATCAATCTTATCGATCAGCCATCAAAAACCATTTTGCAGATCACCACATGGGAGACCCGGAGAGCATACTAGGGCTTTCTAATGGCATAATAGTTGGTCAACAGATTTCCACCGGATATCAAGCAAAACCATCCTTGTCCACCATCCTTCACTCTATTTTCAGTGATCTCTCCACAATCAATCTTATCAGTCAGCCATCAAAAACCATTTTCCAGATCACCACATGGAGACCTAGCTTGCGGCTCTCCAATCTAAACACCATCAATGGACTTATGGATCCTTCTACACATCACTAGACCCCATTATAACTTTGTCCTTAAATTTTGCTAACCCAAGAAAGCCAAGACAAATCAAACATTAGGCTGTGCAATAGGAGATATTTGCGGGATATAACTTCAATTTACGGGTCACTCGCCTCGAACTCCAGCAAGCCCTCGAATCCGCGGCCCGCACGCCGTTGCCCAGCCTCGCGTTCGCAGCCACCAAGTGCGACCCAGTCGCCGAGCCCCTCTCTCTCTCTCTCTCTCTCTGTGGCCCCAAGACAGAGGCGTCTCATCACCGATGATCGGCCGCATCACGGCGGATCCAGACGCGGCTCCGCCCTCTCCGATTGAGCCGAACGTGGCTCCGTCGAGAGAGAGAACGAAGAAAGAAAACACAGACGAAGAAGAAGAAGAAGAAGAAGAGGAGTACATGATGTGACCGTGTGTTAGGAGAGGAGGGGTTTGTAACGGGCATAAAGCCTGACTTTGCTTGTTGTTCCAGATTTGCCCCTCACCAAATAGGAAAGTGGATTACGCGTGCGAAGTCGAAACGGTAAAATTGGCAACGGCCACCTCCACAGTAATTAATGTGGCGTATTTGAGCGATTTTATTTGATTTTCTTTTTTTTTTTTTTTTTTTGGTCGAAACGATTTTATTTGATTCGATTTGTAAAGCATTCTTGCGGTAACTTACCTTACAGCAAATCAAGCGAGCGTTAATCCTTGATATTTTTAATTATAATTATTCTTAGTAAATAGCTAATAAAGTCTCATCGTAATAATATAAATTATTGCATCATGGATACAAACTTTTAAATTATTTTTTTTTGGTGCACGTAAAATTAGTTTCTGCGTTATTAAATTACCTTTACGTTGATAAAATATTTGTGAATGTAGAGATTATTTTACAGCTCGTAAATTAACTTTTGAAATCCCTAAATTGGCCGCAACAAAAATAAAGTACGAATAAATGTCTAACCAATCAACTTCGCGCACGAGATGGGTTCCCTTTTTTTCATACGGGACCCTAAAAGCAACCCCAGTAAGTCAGAAACGAGCTTATGTCCGAAGCAAAGGGTCTAGAATGTAGAATCAAAGTGAATCGATTCAACTCTAGAACAAATACAACAACAACCACCTATTTAAATTGCCAGAGTATATCTACTTTAAATAGACAACCATACATGAGTAGATGAATGGACTCAAACAATGCCAAATCAAAAAGGTTTCATCGGGTGCACACTCAGATTTGATTATGTAATGTGATTCCTCGCAAAGTCAATAGAACTTGAATTGGATTTGTGCTCGTTCTTCAAATTCAGAAAAATCAAAATGGCTAGCTAGACGCTCCTTGTAGACTCGAGAAGTTCTGAGGTATTTAAAAGTCAAGTTGAATATACGCACCACTGTTGATACCTAATTTTGTCCAACTCATTAAATTAATGCTTAAATGGTAAATTGGCCAAATTAATGTGAAAGAGAAATAAAAAGATATCGAACCGGTTCAACTTGGCCGATTAGCCCTAGCCCGACCTTTGCCTTTTAATTTTCGCTTGGGCCCAGCCCTTTTTGTTTATTCCTCTTTCGACTGGCCCCTCCTTTTCCCTCTCTCTTCAGCCTACTTTCGGAAATTTTCGGCCCAACCTCCCTTGCACAGCCCAGCTGCATTGCCTTTTCTTTTTTTTTAGGCCCAGCCTTTTTCTCTTCTGTTTGTCTCCCTCACGATCCCTCACGATCATGAGAAAAAAAAAACAAAAGGGGGACCAAAGAAGGCGTAGGTAGGGGGGAGAATGGAACGTCGCACTGCAGAGGGAACGTCGCGCGCAGCAACAGCATCCATCGTCACGCGGTGCCTAGTGTCAGGCACGTACAGTGGTCCCAAAGGAGTCCCCGAATTCAGGGATAAAGTGGTTGAACAGAAGGGGAACCAGAAAACATTCGGGGGAGAGAATAGAGAGAGATAAGGGAGAGACCGAGATGAGAAAAGGGGAGTAATCAGAGATAAAAAGAAAAAGCTTGAAGAAAGAAGTGAGAAGGAAGAGTTCCCAGGAGGGTTTCCGGGGAGAGAATGCGACTAAGAACGCGAGAAAGAGGGGAAGCGAGAGCTGGCTTGAAGGAGGGATCGAAAAAAGGAGATATTTTTGCTCGTTCGCCAACAGTCCATTTGAGGGGCTGTCGTTCCCGTCGAAAGTTTCACCTGGTGGCCGCCGTTCGTCATCGAAGGAGTCGCTCGAGCCAGGTAAACCTCCCGAAAACCCCTTGTTCCTTCTCTGCCTACTGGTTTTTAGGAACGTTGAACCAACCAAAGAGATTTTGAGCAAACCACGCGAAACCCACACTGATTCATGATGAAAAATGGCCGAGTTAACACTTAATATATTAATTTTAGGCCTTAAATAGTGGTAAATCCAGACTTGGGATTGATGGTCCGAGTTGCACACTACCTGTTTGATAAAATGCCCAAACGAACGCTGGATCATTTTCTGTAAAACTGATGCTCTATGGCTTCGATTTATGCGTGATTTGCTCTATTAATGTTGTTGACTTCAAGTTCCCTTTGTCTTTCATGTGGTTTCGTCGCAACCTGCGCTCCGCTCGAGTCGACCGTGCATTACCCCCCGCCGATGATCCCCATGGTCAAGAGTCAGCTTTCCTAATCTCCGGTCTTTTTCATTTTGATGTGCGTAGGTATAAGTGTTCTTTTTGCTGAGTGAGCTGCTATTTGAATGGTTGGGTGACTATAAAAACAAAACAAAGAGATATGGTTGCTGCCGGTGTTGGCCATTTGGTGGCCGCGGTTGTGATGGTCAGTGCTTGAATGTGCACAGTGGGTCGGTAGTGGTCGTGGTGCTTAGCATGGCCATGGGGGTGGTCGGAAATGGTGATGATGGCCAGAAAAGGACATCTCGGCGGAGAACCGAGAGGCAGTTCTCGGTAAGCCCCTGGGGAAGAAGCAAAGAAGAAGAAGTTCTGCAGAGGACACGCGACGGGGATGAAGAAGAGAAAAAATAATAATAAAAAAGAAAAAGAAACAAAAAAAAGAAAAGAAAAGGAAAAAGAAAAAAAAGAAAAGAGAAAAAAAATATAAGGGTTAATACCACGAAAAACCCTAAACTGGTACACCAATGATAATTTTATCCCGAATTATTTTTTTAACCATAAAAAATCTCAAACTGGTACACTTGTGATAAATTTACCCATAACTATTTTTTTGACCACCAAAAGTCCCAAATTGATATACCTGTGATAATTTTACCCTGAATTATTTCTTTGACCACCAAAAACCCTACACCCAGATATCATGATAATTTTACCCCGAATTATTTTTTGACCACCAAAACCCTACACCCAGATATCACCATGACAATTTTACCCCTGAACTAATTTTATTACCGCTAAAAATCCCAAACTGGTATATTTGTGATAAATTTATCTTCTATTAGTGTCCGTTAAATTATATTAATATCACAAAAAATCGCAAATTGATAAACTTATGACAAACAGAGGGGTAAAATCCAAAATCGGTACACATGTCAATTACCATAAATCATTAAACTTCGCAATTTGACAGTAAAATTTAATAGAAACTAACGGAGGGTAAATTTATCACAGGTATACCGATTTGGGGTTTTTGATGGTCAAAAAATTAGGTCGGGGGTAAAATTGTCATAGGTATATCAGTGTGGGGTTTTGATGGTCAAAAAAATAGTTCTGGATAAAATTATCACAGGTGTAACAGTTTAGGGTTTTTTGTGGTAAAAAAAATAGTTTGAGGTAAATTTGTTACAAGTGTATTAGTTTGGGGTTTTTCATAGTATTAACCCAAAATATAAAATCAAATTTTGAAAGTTCGGGCGGGTCGGAAACCCGGGTAAGGCAGTCGAGCGGATTGGGTCAGAGGACCTGGTCAGGAAACTTTATTTTATTAATAAAAATTTTCAAAAATTTAAAAATTCAAAAAATTTAAAAATATTAAAATTCCAAAAAAATTCAAAAAAATTAAAAATTCCAAAAAATTAGAAAATGTTTAAAAACCCAAAAAATTTAAAAAAAATATGGAAACATTGAAAAAAAACTAAAAAAATTAAAAATTTCAGAAAATTCAAAAAAAAATTAAAATTTTCAGAAAAATTCGGAAAAATTCCAAAAAAAATCAGAAAATTAGGAAATGTTTAGAAATTAGTTTTGGGCTTAATTTCACTAGATTTTAGGCTAAAAATTCACAAAAATGAATTAAAAATGAGAAAAATCCTCTAAAAAAATTCTCAAAAAATTGAATAAGACATTAGGGCTTTACCTTAGGGATTTTGATTGCATTTTCTTTTTAGAGACGATGCTAGGTCGTTGGTTATTTATTTTCTTCATGATTATCTGATTGCGCACTTTTAATACATCGATTGTTATTTTCTATTTTTAAAACGGTTAGGTGGAATATTAGCTTTTTCGATAGGTTACTCAATATGTTAGTTTGCGAACATTTAAGTTTAGGTATCGAAATGGCACTAATTAAATTGCTAGTGCAATCAAGTATCCGAATTTTGGAATCTCTAGTTTTCGCATGTATCGAGACGACACTCCCATTTCTCGATCAGGGTTTCTAGCTAACCCTTGATCATAACTAGCAACGACTCCAATCGAATATTTAAATTGGACAATTCTCGTCACGTGAGGTATGAGGCTTGGGAGTGCCTTGGTCATTGGATTAATGAACCATTTAGTTCACCATTCAAACGAACCAATCATTGTTCATATCCATCGACAAATACCTCTTGGCTTAAACCCGATCTTTGGCGGGGGGTGGGTCGCGACAACCACTTGGATATAATTCAAATCATGATCGACCGATGATTAGTGATAGGATCGCGACATTTGCCCCCCATATATTGGAGCGTGTATTTTCTTTTTAGAGATGATGCTAGGTCGCTGATTGTTTATTTTCTTTATGATTATCTGGTTGCGCACTTTTAATACATTGATTGTTATTTTCTATTTTTAGAACAGTTAGGTGGAATGTTAGCTTTTTTAATAGGTTGCCCGGTACGTTAGTTTATGAATATTCAAGTTTAGGTACCAAAAGGGCACTAGTTAAATTGCTAGTGTAATCAAGTTCTCGAATTTTGGAATCTCTAGTTTTCGCACGTATCGAGACGACACTTCCGCGTCTCGATCAGGGTTTCTAGTTAACCCTTGATCATGGCTAGTGGCGACTCCAATCGAATGCTTAAATTAGACAATTCTTGTCGTGCTAGGTATGAGGCTTGAGAGTGCCTTGGTCATTGGATTAATGAACCATTTGGTTTACCATTCAAACGAACCAATCATTGTTCATATCCATCGACAAATACCTCTTGGACTAAATTCGATCTTTGGCGGGGGATAGGTTGTGACAACCACTTGGATATAATTCAAATCATGATTGACCGATGATTAGTGATAGGATCGCGACATTTGCCCCCATATATTGGAGCTTGTGTTTTTCTTTGATCTATAAGACATATGAAGCAAATTCTAAGTTTACTTTCAACTTTAAATTTCTCAAAAAATATTACATCACGACTCATACCAATCCTATAACATACCGTCAAATCGGTAAATTAATATCCTGATCAACAATATCATAGTCTAGAAATGATCACTAACATACTCAATGGTAGTTTTCTTTCTTCTTTTCCTCTACCCATTGTTCAAAGGCAATTGTCAGTCTCAAATTTAGATAAATAAAGTCTCTTCCAAGTCCTATTTATTAATATAAGTAATACTTATGTTGTGGCTCTATATCATTTTTGCAAAACAAACACTCTCTATGAAAATAATATTTTTCCTTCTAATTATTGGATGAAAAGAGTCTTTGTCTTTTACTACAATTTACTTATCGGGATAAGTGCACTAAAAGTCCTAAAACTTGTCATTAAAGTGTAATAGTCCTAAAACTTTCAAAAAATGCGATCAAGTCCTAAAATTTGTTACGAAAGTGCAATCAAATCTTAAAACTTTTAAAAAGTGTAATCAAGTCCCAAAACTTATCACAAAGGTACAATCAAGTCCTAAAACTTTCAAAAAGTGCAATCAATTAAAGGACTTGATTGAACCAGTTTGATAAGTTTTAGGATTTGTTGCACTTTTGAAAGTTTTACGACTCAATTGCACTTTCGTAATAAGTTTTATGACTTAATTGCACACTATGAAAGTTTTAAGACTCAATTGCACTTTCGTGACAAGTTTAGGACTTTCAATGCACTTGTCCCTTACTTCTCTGATCTATGGAAGGAAAAAGAACATAGAGAATGAATAAATAGCCTTAACCCATAACGGGAAAATTTGTTCAAAAAATCCTAAATCTATTGCACTTTTACCAATCAGTCTTAAACTTTTCAAGTTTGCTAATTGAGTCCTAAACCTTTTCACTTTTTATCAGTTGAGTCCATCCGGCCAATTTTGATTGCTCGGAGCTGATGTGGACGTCGGCCATCTGGTCACCACTGACGTGGCAAATTTTAATATTTTTATTATTATTTTTCAATTTTTTTTATTATTTTCCTTTTTTTTCTAGCCTTTTTCCCTTTGGCCGGTCCGACAACCGGCCAAAGGCGAGGGCCGGTGAGGTCGACCTTGTCAACCTCTAGCGATGCTCACCCCCGCCGGCCCCTGACTGGGTGAGGTTCGACCTCGCCCAAAAAGGCAAGGCCAACCTCACCGTCATAATCCAGGCAACGATAAGGTCGACTTCTCCATATTTGGGTGAGGTCGAGTCTCGCCCAGCCAAGGTGAGGCCAACCTCTCCGTCGCCTGGGTCTCCCTTGCTTGGGGCATGACGGTGGGTCGGCCTCGCCTTGGCTAGGTGCCAAGGCGAGGCTAAACCTCGTCCAAATCTAGCGAGACCAACATCGTCGTCGCGACCCAGGCGACAACGAGTATGGCCTCGCCTTGGCTAGGGGAGGCTCAACATCGCCATTGCTGTCACCATCGCCTAGGTCGGGATGGCGAGGTCAGGTGAGGTTTGACCTCGCCCAGCCAAGGGCCAATGAGGTGAACCTCGCCGGCCCTCTACTTTGGCCGGTTTGACCTCGCCATCCTCTGGTCGACTGGCCAGTGGAAAGAAGGCTAGAAAAAAAAATAAAAGGAGAAAAATCTTTAAAAATTCGAAAAAAATATTAAAAAATATTTAAAATTGCCGCATCAGTGTTGGCCGGATAGTCGACGCCAGCCGGCATCCACGTTAGCTCCGGGCTGCCAAAATTGGCTGAATGAACTCAATTGGCAATCCGAAAAAAAAAACTCAATTGGCAAAAGTGAAAAAAGTTTATGACTCAATTGGCAAACTTGAAAGGTTTATAACTGAATTGGTAAAAGTGCAATAGGTTTAAGACTTTTTGGACAATTTTCTCCCGTAAATGAGCTGGGCAAGTGGGCCGACAATCATATTCCTTGACGCTATCTACTGTATAAGAATCTGACCTCGAATGCTTGACCTAGAACCGCGCGTCGAACCGCGTGTCCTAAGACTAAACTTGGCCGAAGGCCAGGATTAAGCCATCAGTCACTGGTGGATGGATACCCAGGGAGAACGTGTGTCCAGGTACGCAAACACACGGAACGTAATCTTTTGTGCTAAACTATGTCTAACTTGTTTCCATATCATTAAACGTTCTGCACTTACGAATTAAGAGTTTGCTGCCTGTAAGAGAACTCTGTGCACAAGAAATTAATTCGATGGCCTGTTGTTCTTCCATCACGTAATGTCGTTGGGTGTATATTACGTAAAGTATCTCACGAGGTCCTTTACCAGCAAAAAATGTAACAGATTCAAAGTGGCTTTAGGGAATAGTCATAATTTTGGGTGGAGAGAGAGAGAGAGAGAGAGAGAGAGAGAGAGAGAGAGAGAGAGAGAGAGAGAGAGAGAGAGAGAGAGAGAGAGAGCTTGCATAGCGAGGAAAACACTGAATTGAGTACCATTGTCCACCCAAGCAAGCGCGAGAGATGACGTTTGTGTGCTTTGCAGCGTATGCAAAGATGGCTGACTCGTGCTTTCTAATACATTGTTAGACGAGAATTTCAAGCCATAATGCTCCTATTTATGATTGGTCCTAGTCACTAGAGAGAAATTCTGAACCAGTGCATGCCTAGCTCACATGTGAGGTGGACCTTACATACGATCCATATGATTTATTGGTGCTTGTGAGTTGGATCCACCAACAGAGAGCGTAGGCACTACTTGCTCTTCATGTAACGTTTGTGTCATCACGTGATAGATAAAAACATTTGATTGAGTACATGACATCGATGTTAATTGTTCACTCGATATAATTATCACATGAAATACTTTACTGAGCGGCATAATCACGTGCAAAAGTAAAATAGCTGATAAATATTCTTTTACCCAGGACGTTGAGTAGATTGATCATCAGTGAAAACTTAAAAAAGACGAATAAAGAATAAAAGTTGGTCAAACAATAACAAGTCTACATTCAACAAATGGAGATGCCCATATAGATATCATTTAGACAGCGTATAGCCATTTAATTTGAGACTTGAGGGGGACTCGAGCAAGACCTTGGACAAGGCAGGTCAAGCTGACCATCAGAATGATTAGACAAAAAGGAAAATGACACAAACGGTTTCTGAACTTTGATTTAATATGCAACGTGGTCTTTAAACTTTTGATTTATTTAGTGTGCTCCCTAAACTTTAACTCAATGTGCAATGTAGTCTCTATATTTTTAATTTATTCAATTTAGTCCCTGAATTTTTTTGTACATGATCAATTTAGTTCGTGGATTATAGAAAATGTTCAATATTGTCCCTAATGTTGAATTAATGGAAGAATAACATTAAACGTTTTCATATAGTTTAGGGATTGCATTGAACATGTACTAAAAGTCTATGGACCACATTGAACAAATAAAAGGTTGAGGGACCACATTGAACATTAAGCTAAAGTTTAAGGACTACATTAAATAAATTAAAAGTTCCGAAATACATTGCACATTGGATCAAATTTCATGAACCATTTATGTCATTATCCCTCGAACAAATCTATTTGACATCAAAGGAAATCAAACCAAAGCTTGAATATGTTCAGTTATATATCAAATAACTACTATCAATTCAATATTAATATCCTGATGGATGTCTCAACTCTTGATTGGAAGTTGATTTTTGGGTCCAATTTGGTTTCCTAAGCTATAAAACTCGAGTGTCCAAAATGAAAGATATGGTGGAGGTTCAATATATGAAAATGGAACCTATTTGTGTCTTTCACTGGATATGTATGAAACAAATTTCTCAGTATTATGTGAGAATTATCTTGTGTAACTAGCTCTGTAGCTGCAAACCTAATCCCTGCATCGATAGTCATGAGAACTTTCAATAAAATCATATGCAAAATGCTAACCTTATCATATGATAGAGCTGTTTGACTGAGGCCAGGGGACAACATTTGATAAAAGGGAGTTAGTCAAGGATGTCGAAGAGGTATGGATAAGCCAATCAATCTAAATGGGTTATGGTATATTCAATGTAAGCCAACTCATCGATGTGATGTTTCAACATTCGCATGTTAATTATTTGAAGGAATTCTCATTCACGCTTGGGTTTGCGTCCTGCGTTCATATTCCTTATCTAACTAATTTTAAAGTATTGCCCAAGTGGTAATAAAATCATTTTTTTCTTCGAACATTGTTATCCATACATCTCTTTTCTTTTACTCTTCCTGCAAAGAATACACAACTCTTTCAAATTATGAGATTCAGTTTAATTACTGATGTATACATGATAATAATATGGGACCTTCTTCTTTCACATCACAATTCTCCCACACATGTTAACCTTGGAAGGCCGGCATGCTTGTCAACATTTGAGTGGAGTCTAACCCAATGTACGTGGACGTGGCAACTTGAATAACCAAAATTTTTTTTTTTTTAAACGAAAGGACAATGTGTGACCATCACCTGAATAAAAAGGCAAGTTTTCCTAAGCAATGGATAGAACATACAGAGTATGTAATTCCATACCAAACAATGAAACTAGAACTTCCATGATGTTATTTTCTTCTGAAATGGCCGATCGACCAAAGGTCTATGCATTTTTTTAGTAGATCATCCCAAATGGCCGATTAGTCTTAAGGTCTTCCTTAAGATCTTGGATCGAACCCGCAGTTGCCATGATCGATATCACAAGACAGGCCATGCTCAGCATTTGCAGGTATACCCATTTAGTGCTCCATTTGGGAATTCGTTTCTATGTAATATACATCTCGACGGGAAAATAGACCATTAAAGGCCAAAATCCCAAGCTGATGATATCCACGAATTCGTTGAAGACAAACGGTAATAGCATCGATATCACAGTGGTCAGGATCACGAAAACCGTCCTCAAAACAAGCCTAAAGAGGTTCATGTTGTATTGTCCCAAGCCCCGTACTAGGATCTTTATCTCTTTGGCGATGAGCTCACTGCCAGGCCATCTCTGAGCAGCCCGTTTCTCGATGAAGGCAAATGTCGGCTGGCTGTTTAATTGGTATGCTCCAACAAGATTGATCACAATAGCAGCATTGGCAATATCAAGAAGCCAGAATGGCTTGTCGAAACCCAAGTCGATCAGAAACTTTCGTGGAGTGTCATCACCGAAAGCAGCATAGCCCATGCAGCCACATAGCATGTAGATAGTCGTCATCACCACGGTGCTCAGAGAAATGGCCTTCTTCATTGTCTTTGCTTCTGATGGTGGGGATTTGATGGTGTCCTGCCAAAGATAAAAGGAAAAACAAGGTATTTCCATTCTGTTCTATCCATTCTTAAGCATTTACTTAGTTTTTGAACGGATGGAATCATGTTTTAGTACCTGAGTTTCAATAAGGATCTCAGAAAATGAGTACGCTGAGGCGATATTTCCAAGAGCTTGGAAACAACTCCATATCATTTGGGTTTCAGTCACATCTCCGACGCTTATTACTGTAAGACTGCCCTCAATACTTCCATTAGCTGCTCATCAAGAAAAAAAGTTGCAGGAAACAACTTATTATTTATGATATTGGTAATATAATCTCTTAAAATTTCTTGGCCATCTGTCTCGAGAAAAGAAGAAACCTGTACCTGCAACTTGGGCAATTCCTAGGCCAAGACCAATCAAAGAGTAAGTGATGAACATGACAGTAGCCACAATAGAAAGCCACCATATTTGATCGAAGTCCGGAATCTGGGACAGCAGAACCTCTGTGATGCCGAACATGATCATGTATGGAGTACTCAAAATCCGGCAAGAGTTCTCCCCGTTACTCTCGTGGACACAATTCACATATTTTATCGCCCTTTTATTGGAAAGAGGGAACGTGTATAAAATTGAATCAGCCAGGTTATATAAGAAACGGTAGAACTAAAAGTTCATTGTGATCTGCTAAATAAATTTGTCAAGAGTTTGGGAAAGTAGATTTGTACTCACATCATGCTGACAGATGCTTGAACGATACAGCGAATGGCGTTTCCAAATAGGGTTATATGTTGAAGAAAACCCAATGCTTTTACCTTTGCTCCACCTGAGAATAAAACCTTGAAAATGTTAACATTCTAAGAATGTACAGTTACTGTTATCACCTAATTAAAAGTTACGGGACTCATATTGCTATGCATTTGGAGACATATGGTAATAGGAAATTTGATCAAAGTGCGGGAGTCAAATAATGAGAAGCAACAACATGGTGATAGAATTCCGTACCAAGGATTGAGTGAACAGAGTCCATGTAAGTGGAGTTACGCTCGCCAGTGTTGGGGTCGCCGGTGCGGTAACAATCGGAGAGGAGGCAAGAGGTGTAGTAGCCCACGAAGGAGAACAAGAGTATCACAGCAGGGCCTGCAATCCAACCGAGCTGAGCAATGTCCCATGCCCGCGAAAGCACTCCTGTTCCTACCATCATTGTAATTATGTTCGCACTCGCCGTCCATAAGGTCCCTGGTCAGTCAGCCGATAAAATCCAATCAACCCTGTATGGTTGTAAACCTTTCGTTGTCTCTTAAGTTAGTTTTTCAGTAATTTATGAAGGAATTACACTTGGATAAAGCCTATTAAATTGTTACTCCTAGTATGAAAAAAGTAAATTTTGCATGGTTGATATATCAAACTTGTAGTAAACAAGTATTAATGAACTAGACTATATAATATAAGAAGATAAGGTTGTTTACCCGTTCTTTTGGGGCAGTCTTCGTCAACGGAGCGTCTGGAGACACTCTGAGGAAGCATTTCAATGGACATGTCACCAACTTGGTGGTGGTGCTTTTGGTTGTTCTTGGTGGCAGCGATCTCACCGATCTTTAATGTCCTCCCAAAACAAAGACAGAGAAAGAAGGAAATAGCAATTGCTAGTGAATTGTATGCGTGGAAATTAAATTCTAACTTGCCAATCTGGATGGCACCTAGTTCTCCTTGAAATTTGAATTAACACTAACAGAACCAAAATCAGTGGAAAGTGTGTTTCTTTGATTCTGAGGTTGCTTTGTCTTTTGTGCGCCCCCACCTGAAAAACAAAGGCATCAGACCACACTCTGAGAGCGAGAGAGAGAGAGATGACAGAAATAGGAAGAGAGGGAAGGTCTAAGATTTGGGTGGATGGTTCGTGGACATTCATTCTCGGTGGGTCTGCCGTCACATGAGTTCTTTCCTTATATTCGCTTTTTTGAGAAAGATATGACTGAAATAGGAAGAGTGGGAAGGTCTATGATTTGGGTGGATCGTTTGTGGACATGCTCGTTGGGTCTGCCGTCACGTGGTTCTTTCCTTGTAAATTCGCTTTTTTGCCACACCCCTCTCTCTCTCTCTCAAACACTCATCATGGGATATTTTGCATGTGGTGTGAATTTACTATAGCTTATTAATTAAGTCATTTTCGTTATATTATGATGGCTTCTAAAGAAAAAATAAAGAAACCCAAGCATAAAGGAAGAGCTGATTATGTAGTATCAAGGACTAAATTGTACATTTACACTCAATTTGAAAGGACTAATTAGGAATGAAAAGAAGAGATTTGTATATTTATGAGTAAAAAGAGAAGAAAGGACTTGAAGTGATTTAGTTATAAAATTGTTCAGATGCTAAGAGGGAAAAGAAAGGAAAAGAATGCATTATGACAAATATCTTTCTATTGGATTTCTAAATAGATGTAAAATAAAAGAACAAGTGAGAATGAATAATAAATTTATTTACTTGTGCACAAATCTCTCCAATACTTCAAATGTACATAGAATTAACTAGACCATTTCCTTATAATCTCTCCTAGCCTTCTAATCCTTTCCATCCTGTTGTTTCCCTCCATCCAAACGCAACTGTATTTTCAGAACCATTTCCCTTCCTTCATAATCCCTACTAATCCTACAGTGTTAGAGCATATTTTGAAGACCAAAGGACCACACATGGGACATAGGTACAAAGTTATAGAACGGTTTCACCTGTTCCCTCCTTTCTTGCTTCTCTTAGCAAGATATTTGCAGCCTAGTTGAGCATACAAACGTTCACATGTAGCCAGAAGTGTGGTCCAAAGCAATATATAAAAGGCAAAGTGACATGGTTTTGATTACTTGATGGGAGTGCAAAGGAAATGTCAAGTGCATTTTGTTGGGATTTTGGCACCAAAATCCTATAGAAGTGAATGAGAAGTATGTGGGTGAAAGTGTTCCACATAGGGTAAAAGACAGATGGGAGATGGGTTCAATTAGTTGAGCCTCACAAATAGATTTGGGCCCAAAGGGGTACCCCACTTTTGTGAAAGAGAGAGGACCTACGTCAAGCTAGGTCGGTCCACCCCCTGCGCGCCCACCGCCGTCCAGCCGGCTCGGTTCGGTTTAGGGTCCACTCTCTATCGGTTTTTTATTTATTCCGAACAGACACGTTGTTAGAAATTAATTAATTATTATTATTTTTTGGACAAACAAACATGTCTGTTTGTGAGGTTCGGTTTGCCCGAACGAAAAAACCGAACCGATCGGCTCATGACTGTTCACGTAGAACCGAAAAAAAATTGTTCGGTTGGTGACTCTTCGTTTCATCTTTCTATATCCGAAATTCCTTGGTGACTATTCATTCGCGCATGACCGAACGAAGCCTTGGCATTTTTTTTTCCGTATTTTCGCGGCATTCTGCTGCACTCACATTCATCATCGTTGTCATCTTTTGTGCGATTATTCTGCGAAGTTGCGTTCGAAGATTTCCTTTGAAGAAGTACCGCTTCAAAGGAAAGGCGATCCGTTCTATCCTGGGAGGCAACACAACGTGAATTCGTTGGGCTCGTGTCACACCCCGGACCCTGCCGAGCTCGCGACATCCCTCAATGGTCGATCATTGAATGCGACGTCCTAGATACGTCGTCGACCCAACCCAAAATATCAGAGATTAAGTACACGCGGAAGCAAATAGAAATAACCTAGACAATTAAATACATGACTAAGGAATAGACCAAAGCACCAAAACAATAATTAGAATTTCTACACTTAGCAGATACATACAATGGCCACAAACTTAACTCCTCTACAAATGGGGACTCAAAATACCGGGTACTTGACCCGTCCTCGATCTCTGAGATACTCTTGCAGCGTCTTCAATCACTCACGGTCGCGGATCTGAAATGGTTATATAATAACCGTGAGATAGAGTCTCAATAAGCAACCCCTATACCCCACATAGGCCAATGCGTACCCAGACAAGTCATACATGTAATCTACCCCCATAACATACAAAATTCGTATTAATATACTCACCTTACCATCAAACCCATGCCGACTCTGCACGTTAGTCATAACATGGCAATATAGTAATAGTATCTAAATAGTACATTGCAACTACTCAAATGCCAACCACACTTGCACGCCATTCGACTTACTAATTCGATCACACATTTCGCCAACCAATTCAATCGCACGCTCAACCAGACAATTTAGTCATGCTCAACCAGCCATTTCAATCACACGCTCAACCAGTCGTTTCAATCACACGTTCAACCAGCCAATCCCAATCACATACTCAACCAGCCAATCCAATTACACGTCCAACCCGGTCAATTCGATCGCAATCAAATCACATCGTGAGCATTACATCTTTCTCCACGACCAGCCTCTGCGCCTCAAGTTCATTCTCACGACCCGGCGTAAACACGCCTCGGGGCTCACTTTCCCGCGGCCAGCGTAAACCACGCCTCGGGCCCCGTTTTCACAGCCAGCGTAAACACGCCTCGGGTCGATCACACCTCAAATGGGCCACCGTCAACCGTCTCAAGCCGCATCCATTTGGCACATGCCATTCATGTCTTTATCTCGGACCCGCCCGTCAACTCACGTCCCCAAGTCCGACTTTCCATTTGGCACACCGGCCAGTCAAGCCTTCACACGGACCGCCGTCAACACGTCCCAAGTCCGTAGCCCTCCGATCGATCCGGGCTTAAAATCGACAAGCAAGCACACGCCACTAAATTCAATCACATTCACGCCAAATTGCATCAAACAGCTCAAATTCACAAATTCGTTCCAATCCACAAATCGCCACTTCAACCACAAACTCGATATTCAAGTCGGTCACACACAATTTCCCTCAAATCAAGCATATTACTATTCGATTTAATTAGCACGATTAAAGCACAATATAATCTAATTAAGTCACAATATAAATAAATTAAAATCACGCCCTATCCGTCTAATCCGAGACTAGTCAATAAGTACTCACGCCAAATTCCATTCACATCACAGTCCATCTCACTTGCCCACAAGTCCGTCATTTCACGCCTACCACATACTAACCTCAAGCCTACCCACGAAAAGCCACAACAACGATATCAATTAGCCCAACAATTATCCCAATTTAATCTATTAATAAAGCACGTACTAAAATTGCCCACACTCCGCATTAAGCCCCTAAACCCGGGTACTAATTATCCCTAGACAAGTCTAATAGTACCCAAAGTACTAAGTAAGTTTAGGGAATCACTTACCAAAATTTGGCCCGAAAGTCGGCTCGGCTCAAATGGCCCGGTGGAAGTCTGACTGGCAGGCGAAGCATGGGCTACAATGCAAGTATCACCGACCGCCAGTGTGGGCACAATGGACGATCGGGGCGCGTTTAGTGCGCGCGCGCTGGGCGCTGGCGGAACGCTGCGTTCGGGCGCCGCGGGGATAGGCCACGCGCTTTGGGCACGGCACGGGCCACGGGCACGGGCGACGGGCATGGGCACGGGCCACGGGCACGCTGACGGCGCTGGCACGGGCCGCGTAGCTTGGCCGGCCGCTGGCTGGCCGGGCAGCCGGGTTGGCTGGCGGCGGGCCGGGTCAAGCATGTATCAAGGGCGACGGCGATCGGGCGGCGACGGGTGACCGCTACCGGATGCTGGCGGGGAGGAGTCGGGGCCGAGTGAGGGGGAGAGGGGAGGGGAGAGGAGAGCCGAACCAATGGGCGAGGAAGATGACAGTCCGACGAGGAAGAAGAAAACAGAAAAGAAGAAGAGAGGGAAGGAGGAGAGAGAGAAGAGAGGAGAGAGAGAGGGGACAGGGAGGGGGGTAGGTCTGCTCTGCATGGGAGGGGACGTGCCTTGGGGGGTAACGTGAGCACGGGGAAGGGGGGGAAGGGGAAAGAGAGAGAGAGAGAGAGAAGGAAAGAGAAAGGGACGACGCTAAGGGAGAGGGGGGCTCAAAGAGGAGGAGAGAGAGGAGAGAGAAAGAGTGGAAAATGAGTTTAAATTTTAAATTCAATCGCGATCCGACGGACACGGTCCAAACTAAAAATCGACTTATCGGTCCCGATTAAATTCGGGAAAAAGGCCTAACGGTCCCCGAAAAATCCCAACAATATTCTAGGGCAGACGGCCAAAATAAAATAACCCAAACCGCTCTACGAGGGAGGTCTACCAGTCCAAATTCGTACCCGGTCCAAAAATCTACTTTCTCACTTTTCCTGATAACCTCAACCTGGCTGTAATAATATCGACACCGTTCAATTTATTTCATCCCGAAACTCTCGGAAATCGACTGCCAAGTTCAGGGTATAAATAACGGTCAAATTCGATCGAGTGCGATTCTAGCGAAATCTCAAAATTTAAAATAATAACCGGGAGTGATCAGTTCCCGGGCGAGATGTTACTATAAGCACACTGACGAATTACACGTTTGTTAAATCCCAAAAATGGCCAAAATCCGGAATGTCACAATTATTCCCCCCTTACAAAAATTTCGTCCTCGAAATTTACAATCCAACTCAATTATTCCAACAAATGAGGTACTGGTGTCGCATCAACTTTTCACTTTCCCACATCGTACCTTGGCTGTTTCAGTTGGCTATTAAACCAACTTGAGACCCGTGATGCTCCTCTCACCCACTTCATCCTAACAAATCGGTGTTTTGCAAACCCTGCCATACCATGCCCCAAACGATGCCATTCTAAAACTCTGCTGATAACTATTGATATAGGCCAACTCAACCAAGGGCAATTATTCTTTCCAACTTCCCCAAAAATCCAATACACATGCTCGCAGTATATCTCCCAAAGTCTGAATCGTCCTCTCAGACTGGCCATCCATCGGCGAATGATAGGCCGTGCTAAACTGTAATCTCGTTCCCAATGCCGTATGAAGACTTTTCCAAAAAGCGGCAGTAAATTTAGGATGACGTTCCAAAGTGATCGTCACTGGCACTTCATGTAGACGGACTATTTGTCGCACGTAAATCTCAGCATACCTTTCCAAGGCGAAGTCCTTTTGCACTGGTAAAAATTATGTTGACTTTGTCAACCAATCAACTATCACCCAAATCGAATCATGGCCCTTCTGGCTTCTCGGTAATCCCAATACAAGGTTCATCGTGATGTGTTCCAATTTCCACTAGGGAATTTCCAATGGCTGCAACCTTCCACCCGGCCTGCAATGTTATGCCTTCACTTGTTGGCATGTGAAACACTTAGCCACACATTTGGCCACGTCCACTTTCATATCATTCCACCAATAATACTGGCGCAAGTTCTGATACATTTTCGTACTACCCGGGTGAATACTGTAATTGCTACGATGTACTTCCGACAAAATCTCTTCTTTTAAATTCTGCATCACTGGGTACACATAACCGACCATGGAACTTTAGAATCCCATCCTCGAATACCTGAAAATCTGATTTCCCCCCCCTTTTTTTTTTGACACCCACTTCCAGAACCTTCTGGATTTCTAGGTCCATCGATTGTAAAGCCTTAATCTTGGCCCGGATTTCCCGTATAATCCTCAATGCGGTAAGCAGACTCTAAACATGACTCACTCCACACTTAAATTCCAAATTCCAAATTTTCCTCCTACAAGGTCTATTCCTTGTCTATCATATGCGCGATGCTTGATTTCCAACTCAGTGCATCCGCTACCTTATTAACCCTTCCGGGATGATCTAAAATATCGCAATCGTAGTCCTTAAGGAGTTCCATCCAATGATCTTGTCTCCTATTTAATTCCTTTTGTACTTGTTCGTCCATTCAAATTTCGGTTCCTTCCTTCGCCAATGCGCCCACGGTGTTACCAGAGTCAAAAACCCCTTCCACGAGGTGTCTGTAATGACTTGCGAGATCCAAGGACCTTTGAACCTCGATTACCGTTATTGACCCTGGCCAATTCATGATGGCTTCAATCTTTGCTGAATCCACTGTAATTCCTTCCCCGGGTATCATATGTTCTAAGAACGCCAATCAATGAAGTCAGAGTTTACACTTATAAAACTTAGCGTAAAGCGCGCGTTCTCTTGAGGTCCGTGGAACCTTCCTCCAAATGTAACTCACACTCGGTGGAGCTCTTCGAGTATACCAAGATACTACCTACGAATCACGATTACAATTGATCGAGAAATTCCTTAAGTGCTCGATTCATTAAATCCATAAAATGCTGTAGGGGCATCCATCAGTCCAAACGGCATCACCGTAATTTCGTAGTGTCCAAATTTTGCCCCAAATGCCAACTTCGGTACGTCCTTCTTCATGATCCTCAATTGATAATAATCAATCCTCAAATCAATCTTAAAAATATTGATGCCCCTTGTAAATGGTCGAACATGTCATCTATCCTTGGCAACGGGCGTTTATCCTTAATATTCACCTGATTCCACTGTCTGTAGTCAAAACATAACCTTAACAATCCGTCCTTCTTCCTTGCAAATAAAACTGGCGCTCCCCATGGAGACCCACTCAGACAAATAAAACCTTCATCCAATAACCCTTGCATTCGAACCTTCGATTCTTTCAACTCTGACAACGACATTCGAAAAGGTGCTCTCTATATTAGTTCCATCTTAAGGTTCACTTGATTACAATTTCCACTTCTCAATCAGGTGGCAACCCCGGCAATTTCTGAGGATAGACATCGGGAAGATTACACACTTCGGCTATGTCTTTTAGCCTTGATTCCTCAATCAACCACAAATTAATTATCATTATACACCTCAAGGACAAGTTCAATCCAACAGTCTCCCAAAACAAATCACCCCGATTCTTTATAAAATCCAAAATTTCCAAGAATAACTCATCCTTCCAAACTCGTCTAAGAATGTTACTAGTAAATCAGGAATCCATAAATCGATTGGCGTCTATCCACCATAAGCAATTACCCGTCACACGTGACCATTAGAGCTACAACTTCAAAATCATCGCCTATTGTATCCAATATCAACATGTAACGCCTCTAGACTTTCGCGGCACATCCCCTGATTCCTTCCCTACCACAACGTACACCTTTCCTTATGTCCATAGCCGATTCTGATTAATCTGCAGAGCAGCTCTCGCTTAATGTCCTACTTGCGGTTGCTGCGATTGCTTTAGTGATCTAACTTGTCGGTTCAACAATTTCTCACCTAGTGGCCTCACTATCCACATCAACAACATATTCCACTTTTACCTTGGCAATGGCCATCCCTAGGTCTCTTTTCATGAGACCGGCATGCGACGCTAGAGTAGTAGTTCAGCTTTCCAAAGTCCTTTCTCACTGGAGGGACAAATCTCCGATTCTCTATCATAGGCTCTTTCCAAGGTTCCTCATGTCCCTAGCCGACACGTACCGCGATCCAGAAGCGGCCGTTCTTTCACTCATATCCGTGTCAACCGTCGAACTCTCTCATACAACTCGTTGTAATTCCTTAAGACCCGAAAGTACTAACTGATTGTGAAATTCTGGTTCCAATCCATCCTGAAACCTCCTTGTCTCGTTCACATGGTCCTTGACTACCTTCGGCGCGTACTTAGACAACCTTACCAACCCGACCTCATACTGATCAACTGACATTCAATTTTAACAAAGCCCAAGAAACTCTGCCATGTTCTGTCCTCATGCACTCTCTGAAAGTACCTCCCATTGAAGGCCTCGATAACGACACCCAGCTTGAAATTATGCCCTTCAAAATAGCCTACTCTGGGGGTCCACTTACTAATCAATCACATTTCTTTGGAGTTGATATACAGCCAGAGTCACTTTCTCCTCACTAGTGCACCCGAGTACCTCCCATTCAAATTTTTTTTTTTATTTTTTTATTTTGAGTCCTCTGTCCAAAGTATTATAGCCTCAAGGTCACCTCTTTCCATCGAACCTTGCAAGTTTAAATTTTCCAAATATTTCCAACCAACTGACGCATCTGCCTGACTGCATTAAATTGCCCTTGACCTTGATTCCTAACATCTCCATTATACCCATTATTCCCGTCCTTCCCATTGACGACGACAATAGTGGCCTCAGCATCAGCAGTAATAGTAGCATTTCGCTCCGCAGTTTGTCTACTCATTAAAATTCCAACTTCCTCAATTGTCCTCAAAATCTCATCCCATCTGGGATTCCTCAAAATTCCAACTTGCGGACCTACACAACCGCAACCTCAACCTCGACCTCGACTACACATACTCACAGGGTCACACCACCCACTTACCTGTTATAATTCCCCTCGGGAATTAAAGACCTAGGCCAACTATACCAGTCTAAGCCCTAGGCAATGAATCACAACACAATTCATTTAGTAGGCAATCAATCACAAATAGCACCCACTCACAACCAACAAGTTCGTGCACTTACCTCAAGTCTCGACGCACCTGCACCTCACATATATCGCATAAAAATCACTTAGCAATCACAATCACACTGTCTGGGGTACGCATAGCACACGAGTCTCCCTAACTGTCTACCCCAAAGTCATCGCTCCTTATCACTCCAAGCTTCGACCATCTTGGTTTGAGCTAACCTTGCTCTGATACCAAATCAACACGGGATGTCACACCCCGGACCCTGCCGAGCTCGCGACATCCCTCAATGGTCGATCATTGAATGCGACGTCCTAGATACGTCGTCGACCCAACCCAAAATATCAGAGATTAAGTACACGCGGAAGCAAATAGAAATAACCTAGACAATTAAATACATGACTAAGGAATAGACCAAAGCACCAAAACAATAATTAGAATTTCTACACTTAGCAGATACATACAATGGTCACAAACTTAACTCCTCTATAAATGGGGACTCAAAATACCGGGTACTTGACCCGTCCTCGATCTCCGAGATACTCTTGCAAAGGTCTTCAATCACTCACGGTCGCGGATCTGAAATGGTTATATAATAACCGTGAGATGTAGTCTCAATAAGCAACCCCCATACCCCACATAGGCCAATGCGTGCCCAGACAAGTCATACATGCAATCTACCCCCATAACATACAAAATTCGTATTAATATACTCACCTTACCATCAAACCCATGCCGACTCTGCACGTTAGTCATAACATGGCAATATAGTAATAGTATCTAAATAGTACATTGCAACTACTCAAATGCCAACCACACTTGCACGCCATTCGACTTACTAATTCGATCACACATTTCGCCAACCAATTCAATCGCACGCTCAACCAGACAATTTAGTCATGCTCAACCAGCCATTTCAATCACACGCTCAACCAGTCGTTTCAATCACACATTCAACCAGCCAATCCCAATCACATACTCAACCAGCCAATCCAATCACACGTCCAACCAGTCAATTCAGTCGCACTCAAATCACATGCGTGAACGTACATCTTTCTCACGACCCGCGCCTCTGCGCCTCAAGTTCATTCTCACAGCCCGCGTAAACACGCCTCAAGCTCACTTTCACGGCCCGCGTAAACACGCCTCAGGCCCGTTCTCACAGCCCGCGTAAACACGCCTCAGGTCAATCACACCTCAAAGCGGGCCACCCCGTCAACCGTCTCAAGCCCGCATCCATTTGGCACATCGGCCATTCATGCCTTTATACGGACCGCCGTCAACACGTCCCAAGTCCGACTTTCCATTTGGCACACCGGCCAGTCAAGCCTTCACACGGACCGCCGTCAACACGTCCCAAGTCCGTAGCCCTCCGATCGATCCGGGCTTAAAATCGACAGGCAAGCACACGCCACTAAATTCAATCAAATTCACGCCAAATTGCATCAAACAGCTCAAATTCACAAATTCGTTCCAATCCACAAATCGCCACTTCAACCACAAACCCGATATTCAAGTCGGTCACACACAATTTCCCCCAAATCAAGCATATTACTATCCGATTTAATTAGCACGATTAAAGCACAATATAATCTAATTAAGTCACAATATAAATAAATTAAAATCACGCCCTATCCGTCTAATCCGAGACTAGTCAATAAGTACTCACGCACGAATTCCATTCACATCACAGTCCATCTCACTTGCCCACAAGTCCGTCATTCACGCCTACCACATACTAACCTCAAGCCTACCCACGAAAGCCACGACAACGATATCAATTAGCCCAACAATTATCCCAATTTAATCTATTAATAAAGCACGTACTAAAATTGCCCACACTCCGCATTAAGCCCCTAAGCCGGTACTAATTATCCCCTAGACAAGTCTAATAGTACCCAAAGTACTAAGTAAGGTTTAGGGAATCACTTACCAAAATTTGGCCTTTAGGAAAAGTCGGCCGGGCTCAAAATGGCCCGGTGGAAGTCCGGATCGGGTGCGAGCCATAGCCACGGCACCTGACCGCGTTAAGGTGGGCACAATGGCCGATACGGTCTTGTGGTAGCTGGTTTAGTGCGCTGGCGCTAAACCTGTCTTGTGACGGGCAGGGGGGTGGGTGGCCGTATGGCATGGGTTGGCGGACGGGCGGCGACGGCGCGCTGTAGCGGCGACGCTGGGCCGGGCGAACGAGCTGCGAGCGCGATGTGGCGTTTCTCGCTCGGGTGCGCTTAAATAGTGAGGGGGGGCGCCGAGGCAGGGTGGCGGCTGGTCGGGGCGGCACGACGGCGATGGCGGAGGCGGCGGTCGGGCGATACGCCGGGCTTCGCTATTCCAGCGCGCTGCGGCATGCATGACGAGTTCGGCCATTGCGACGCAGGACAGCTGGGATGGAGGGAGAGAGCGACGGGGTGGGGCCCGGGTGACGGGCGGAGGGCGGGCGGGGCGACCGGGCGACGGCGGGCGGCGGCGGGTCAAAGTGAGGGCGGTGGCGACGGCCGGGCGAATAGCGAAGGCAATGGGCGAGGAAGAACGGGCAGTCCCGACGAGGAAGAAGAAAACAAAAGAAGAAGAGAGGAAGGAGGAGAGAGAGAAGAGAGGAGAGAGAGAGGGACAGGAGGGGGGGTAGGTCCGCCTCCCCTGCATGGGAGGGACGGGGGGGGGGTAACGGCACGATAAAGGGGGAAGGGGAAAGAGAGAGAGAGAGAGAGAGAGAGAGAGAGAGAGAAAAAGAGAAAGGACGAGACGCATCGAGAGGGGGGGTCAAGAGGAGAGAGAGAGAGAGAAAGAGGGAAAATGAGTTTAAATTTTAAATTCAATCAAGGATTAAACGACACGGTCCAAACTAAAAATCGACTTATCGGTCCCGATTAAATTCGGGAAAAAGGCCTAACGGTCCCCGAAAAATCCCAACAATATTCTAGGGCAGACGGCCAAAATAAAATAACCCAAACCGCTTCACGAGGGAGGTCTACCAGTCAAATTGCATCCGTCCAAAAATCTACTTTCTCACTTTTCCCGATAACCTCGACACTGGCTGTAATAATATCGACACCGTCCAATTTATTTCGTCCCGAAACTCTCGGAAATCGACTACCAAGTTCAGGGTATAAATAACGGTCAAATTCGATCGAGTGCGATTCTAGCGAAATCTCAAAATTTAAAATAATATCCAGGAGTGATCAGTTCCCGGGCGAGATGTTACTATAAGCACACTGACGAATTACACGTTTATTAAATCCCAAAAATGGCCAAAATCCGGAATGTCACAGCTCGGATCAATCGTCAAATTCGGATCACTCATTTCAGGTTTGTCAAACAACTTTACTTTATATGCACATACAAACACGCGTATATTGAACAACATTCTTAAGACAATTTCCTTATTATCGTGTTTGTTTAGTTACATTCTCAATCATTGCTGTCTTCATTTCAGAAATGGCTACAACATCGACAACGCCTATTGCTTTTGTTCCAACTCATGGAGAGAAGCCGAAAAAGTTCAATGGGGCTGATTTTAAGAGATGGCAACAGAAGATGATGTTCTACCTCACTACATTGAACTTGGCAAGGTTCCTCACGAAGGATGCTCCGAAGTTGGATGAAGGAGAGGTAAACAAGGAAAAGGTTGCTGCTATAGATGCATGGAAGCATTCTGATTTTTTGTGTCGCAACTACATCCTCAATGGTCTAGACAATTCCCTCTACAATGTTTATAGTCCGCTAAAATGGCTAAGGAGTTGTGGGAAAGTCTGGACAAGAAATACAAAACCGAAGATGCCAAATTGAAGAAATTCATTGTCGGTAAATTTCTGGACTTCAAGATGGTTGATTCAAAAACCGTCTTAAGTCAAGTTCAAGAACTTCAAGTGATCACGCATGACATTCATGCTGAAGGTATGATGATTAGTGAATCATTTCAAGTGGCTACCTTCATTGAAAAACTGCCACCATCCTAGAGAGATTTCAAAAATTATCTCAAACACAAGAGAAAGGAGTTGTCACTTGAAGACTTGATTGTTCGATTGAGGATAGAGGAAGACAATAGGAATTCCGAGAAGAAAGTTGGCAGCAATCTGGCGGTCTCAAGAGCCAATGTTGTTGAAGAAGGATCAAAACCCAATAAGAAGAGGAAAACCTATGGACAAGGATCCACCCAAGGCTTGAAAAAATTCATTGGCAAATGCTACAATTGTGGAAAGTCTGGACATCGTGCCAAAGATTGTAGAGCCAAGAAAAGGAAGGTGACTCAGGCGAATGTGGTGAAACAGATTTCCAATGGTGTTGATGATATCAATCTTACTGCTATGATATCCGAGTGCAACACGGTGGGAAACCCCAAAGAATGGTGAATTGATACTGGAGCAACTCGTCATATCTATGCAAACAGATCGATGTTCTCGCCCTACACAACTATGGGGGGTGATGAAAAACTTTATATGGGTAATTCATCAACCTCTAAGGTTGAAGGTGTTGGAAAGGTTGCTCTAAAGATGACATCTGGGAAAGTTGTGATACTAAACAATGTGCTACATGTGCCAGACATACGCAAGAATTTAGTGTCCGGATCTCTCCTTAGCAAAAATGGCTTCAAGTTGGTTTTTGTATCCGATAAGTTTGTACTCTCCAAGAATGAGATGTATGTAGGAAAGGGTTACCTTAGTGATGGTCTTTTTAAGTTGAATGTAATGACTGTTGTACCCAATGATGTTATGAATAAAGTTGTTTCTGCTTATGTGCTTGAGTATCCTAATTTATGGCATGCTAGATTAGGACACGTTAATTATAAGTCGATAAAGAAATTAATGAACATGGGATTATTACCAAAATTCGATTGTTCAAGTGAGAAATGCCGAGTGTGTGTTGAATCTAAATTTTCTAGACCTCATTTTCATTCTATAGACAATAGAGTCTCAGAACCTTTAGATTTAATACACACGGATATATGCGATATGAAATCAATACCGTCAAAAGGTGGTAATAAGTATTTTATTACTTTTATAGATGACTGCTCAAGGTATTGTTATATTTATTTGCTTAGTAGCAAAGATAAGGCTGTGAATGATTTTAAAACTTATAAGTCCGGAGTTGAAACTCAATCGAACAAGAAAATTAAAATCATAAGGAGTGACAGAGGAGGTGAATATGAATTTCCTTTTGAGGAAATATGTACCGAGTTTGGTATCGTTCACCAAACGACTGCTCCTTATACACCACAATCAAATGGTGTGGCGGAAAGGAAAAACCGGTCTTTAAAGGAAACAATGAATGCATTATTGAATAGTTCCGGTTTACCACAGAATTTGTGAGGGAAGCTGTTTTGACGGCGAATTTTATTTTAAATAGAGTACCCCACATAAAGACACAACAAACTCCTTATGAGAAATGGAAAGGCAGAATGCCTAACTTGAATTATCTCAAAGTGTGGGGGTATTTGGCTAAGGTTGCGGTTCCTAAGCCTAAAAAGGTTAAGATAGGACCAAAGACTGTTGACTGTGTTTTTATCGGATATGCTCAGAATAGTAATGCATATCGTTTTCTTGTTCACAAATCAGAGATCCCAGATATACATGTTAATACGATAATTAAATTAAGGGACGCTTCGTTCTTTGAAAATATATTTCCGTATAACATAGTATATGAGCCAAGTGATAATAATAAGAGGTCTCGAGACACTATATCTAGAAGTGATCCAATGGAGGATGAACCTAGACGTAGTAAAAGACAAAGGACTTTCACATCTTTTGGACCTGATTTCTTAACGTACCTGCTAGAGAATGAGCCTCGGACATTCAAAGAAGCTGTGACTTCACCAGAAGCCCCGTTTTAGAAAGAAGCTATCAATAGTGAAGTTGAATCCATCTTGTCAAACCATACATGGGAATTGGTTGACTTTCCTCCTAGTAATAAACCACTACAATGTAAGTGGATTTTCAAGAGGAAAATGAAAGCAGATGGTGCTTGTAACATTCCGAATTTTGACTTATTTTTGGGATTTATAAAACGCGCGATTTGTCAGTGCGCTTATAGTAGAATCTCGCCCGAGAACTGATCACTCTCGGTTATTATTTTAAACTAGAGATTTCGCTAGAATCGCACTCGATCAAATTTTTGTCGTTATTTAGACCCTGAATTTGACAGTCAATTTTCGGGAGTTTAAGGTCGAAATAAATTGGACGGTGTCGACATTAATATGGCGATGCTCGAGTTATCGGGATTAATGGAAAAGTTGGGTTTTCGGACCGGGTGCAAATTTGGACTAGTAGACCTCTAAGTAAAAATTTGGTCAAATTAATTTGACCTTTGTCCCTTTTTATTCTTGAGGTTTACTCGGGATTAGTGGGCAATTTTCCGTTTTGAAATTGGACCCCGGTTTGCGTTTAATATTTGAATTAGTATAAATTTTTTTTCAAATGACTGTCTCTCTCTCTCTCTCTCTCTCTCTCCTCGGAAGCTTGCGCCCCCCCCGTCCGTCTCCCTCTCCTCTCTGCCCCTCTCTCTCCTCTTCTTTCCTCTTTTCTTCTTTTCCTTTTCCTTTTTTTCTCTCTCCTTCTTCCTCTAGCCCGAGCCAACTTTTCCCGGCCAAATTTTGGTAAGCGACTTCCCTAGACCCGACTTAGTATTTTGGGTATTTCATTGACCATTTCGCTAAAACGGGTTAGGGCGTGTATTTAGTTTAATTATTTCATGATTTAATTAGATTATGTGGTATTCTAATTTAATTAAATTAGACCGATTTGAGTGGACTGCTTGAGTGAATCATCGTATATGACCGACTTGAATGTCGGGTCTGTGAATTGGAGGGCGATCGTGATTTTGGACCGAGTGTTGGGTGTGAGTGATTTGTTGTGACTTGGCGTGAATTTAATTGAATCGAGTGGCGTGTGCCCACCGCGAGAGAGATTAAGCCCGGATCGATCGGGAGGGCTACGGACTTGGGACGTGTTGACGGGCGGTCCGTGAGAAGGCATGAATGGCCGGTGTGCCAAATGGACGCGGGCTTGAGACGGTTGACGGTGGCCCGTTAAAGGTGTGATTGGACCGGACGGTTTACGCCGGTCGTTGAATTGTTTGAATATCGTGGCTTGGGACGGTTGACGCGCCACCAAAAATGAATGACCGATATGGCTTGGGACGGTTGACGGCGGCCATGAGAATTGATTGAAATGTGAGGCTTGGAGCCCGTGAGATTGGGTCTGAGGCGCAGTGGGACGCGAGTTGTGAGAAAGATGTTCGACACGCTTTGGGGTGTGATTGAAATGGTTGGTGATTGAAGATGGACCGGGGCGAGTGTGACCGGATTGATCAAATGAGTGTGACCGAATTGAATGGTAGTGCGTGGTGGATGATTGGTTGATGGATTGGGTGTTTGTCTCGATTGACCGGGTTTCGAAAGGGAAGTGTGCGTTGCTAGTGATTGTGATGTGGCGTTGATTTGTAATGCGTGCATTATTATGTTTGGACCAATATGCAGGGTTGGCACGTAGTAGTGAGGCCAGGTAAGCCTTTAGTGTGCAATTGACTATTATGACTGTAGTTCGCATGTTAGGCTGGTCTGGGCAATGCATTAGCCTAGGTTAGGTTTAGGTTGTTGCTTATTGAGACTCCGTCTCACGGTTATTACATAACCACTTTCAGATCCGCGACCGTGATGGATTCGAGAGACCCACGGAGTACTACAGGGATTGAAGGATGGATCAGATTTTCCTTGTATTTTGAGTACCCCTTTTTGTAGAGAAGATAGGCCTGTCAACCATCGTCCCCTTTTGAAAACTGTGGTTGATTTTGGAAGCCGGGTGACCTTTTTGTATTTATGAATACTTTTTAATGTTGGTTATTTATTAAATTTCAATGTCTATTCCTTAGTCATGTTTTATTGTCTGGGTTTTCATTACATGCTTCCGCTTGCGCATTTCGTTTGGGTCGACGACGCGTCCTGGGACGTCGCGTTTAAATTATCGACCGTCGCGGGGATGTCGCGGGCTCGGTGGGGTCCGGGGCGTGACAGTGCTATTGATAAATACAAGGCTAGGCTTGTAGTAAAAGGATACAAGCAACGAGAAAGTCTTGATTATTTTGATACTTATTCACCTGTTACAAGAATTACATCTATAAGGATGCTAATTGCTATAGCAGTGGTGTATAAGCTTGAAATCCATCAAATAGATGTGAAAACGGCCTTCTTAAACCAGGATTTGGAAGAAGAAATAGTTTTGGAACAACCCGAAGGGTTCATTGTTCCGGGACAAGAGCAGAAAGTATGTCGGCTTATCAAGTCACTCTATGGATTGAAACAAGCACCAAAATAATGGCATGCTAAATTCGACGAAGTCATGTTGTCGAATGGTTTCAAGATTAATGAGTGTGATAAATGTGTATATGTTAAGAACACTCATAATGGTTTTGCCGTTTTGTGCTTATATGTAGACGACATGCTTATAATGGGTAGCGATAGTGAGGTTGTTAAGGCGACCAAACGCATGCTCACAAGCAAATTTGATATGAAAGATATGGGGTTGCAGATGTTATTTTAGAAGTTAAAATCCATAAGACGTCTGGAGGATTAGCTCTATCACAATCCCATTATATTGAGACGATTCTTGGAAAGTGCAAGAATCTAGACATTGTACCAGTAAAGACTCCGATAAATGTTAATTTACATCTTTCAAAGAATACTGGTGAAAGTAAGGCTCAAAATGAGTATGCTAGTATACTAGGCAGTTTAATGTATGTCATGAACTGTACTAGGCCGGACATAGCTTGTGCTATGAGCAAGCTAAGTCGATTCTGATTAGTCCAAATGACAATCATTGGAAAGCTATGAAACGTTTATTGGGCTACTTAAAGCATACTCAAGATTATGCTTTTGCATTACACAGAATATCCAGTGGTACTTGAAGGATACTGTGATGCAAATTGGATAACCGGCACTAAAGACACAAAATCGACAAGTGGATATGTATTCACACTTGGGAGAGCGGCAATGTCTTGGAAATCATCCAAACAAAATTGTATTGCTAGATCCACTATGGAGTCAGAATTTATTGCTTTGGATAAAGCCGGTGAAGAAGTAGAGTGGCTTCGAAATTTCTTAGAAGATATTCCTAATTGGCCTAAACCAGTGCCTGCTGTTTGTATACATTGTGATAGTCAAGCAGCAATAGGAAGGGCAAGGAATGTCATGTATAATGATAAGTCTCGACATATACGTCGAAGACATGACACAGTAAGATAACTTCTTTCTAATGGAATTATCACCATTGACTATGTGAAGTCAAAAGATAATATTGCGGATCCATTGACAAAAGGCCTAACTAGAGAGATGGTTGCGAAAACATCAAGGGGAATGGATTTAAGGCCTATAAACAAGTCATCATAGCGGAAACCCTACCTAGTTGATTGGAAATCCCAAGATCTAGGTTCAAAGGGACAACTAAGTTATGAAGACAGTGTAAAGTACTGTCAAATTTTTTGACTTATTCCCAGATGAAGACAGTACTAATATATGAAGGTTAAGCAAAAGCTTTTAATGATTTCTGAATTGAGTATGTGATATACTATATGTTCAGAAATCACCTATGTGAGTGTGAAGTGAGGACCGCTTCTGTGAGAATTGAAAAGGCTGAATTCTCTAAAACACTCATGAGACCAGGCGGTGTTCATGGCCAAAACGAACACAACAGTGAGAACCAATTTTGTTTGAGAAACAGTTGTGTGATTTCTATTGTCTAGGCTTACACGAAAGGTCGACAGTTCAAAGACATCAAGTCTACTGATTGACCAAGTAAGTCCGATAGATTTCACTAAGGAAGTTTAAAGTCTCAGACTACTTATCCTGATACAACGTTTTCTCTTGGAATAATCGCACATTGCATCTCATGCATACACAAAGAGTCATGATATCTGAACTTCTCATTCATGTGGGGGATTGTTGGGATTTTGGCACCAAAATCCCATAGAAGTGAATGAGAAGTGTGTGGGTGAAAGTGTCCCACATAGGGTAGAAGATAGATGGGAAATGAGTTCAATTAGTTGAGCCTCACAAATGGGTTTGGGCCCCAAGGGGTACCCCACTTTTGTGGAAGAGAGAGGACCTACGTCAAGCTAGGTCGGTCCACCCCACGACCTGCCATTTGCCATCCGGGCCGGGCCGGTTCGGTTCGGTTTAGGGTCCACTCTCTATCGGTTTTTTATTTATTCCGAACAAACACGTTGTTAGAAATTAATTAATTAATTATTATTATTATTATTATTTTGGACAAACAAACATGTCTGTTCGTGAGGTTCGGTTTGCCCGAACGAAAAAACAAACTGGTCGGCTCGTTACTGTTCGCGTAGAACCGAACGAAATTGTTCGGTTGGTGACTCTTCGTTTCCTCCTTCTATATCCGAAATTCCTTGGTGACTATTCATTCACGCATGACCGAACGAAGCCTTGGCATTTTTCTTATTTTCACGGCATTCTGCTGCACTCTCATTCATCATCGTTGTCATCTTTTGTGCGATTATTCTGCGAAGTTGCGTTCGAAGATTTCCTTTGAAGAAGTACCGCTTCAAAGGAAAGACGATCCGTTCTATCCTAGGAGGCAATTGTTCAATGACCTTTGGGTACCGGTAGATGGAACAAATTGTCTTAAGGACACAACGTGAATTCGTTAGGTTCGGATCAATCGTCAAATTCGGATCACTCATTTCAAGTTTGTCGAACAACTTTACTTTATATGCACATACAAACACGTGTATATTGAACAACACATTTGAGGTTATCATATAGGGTGGTTATACTGCACACACATATATATGGCAAAAAACAATAGTAAGGCCATGAAACACCAAACTTATCATCACTATCCTGAACAAGAACAAATTAACAAGAGCAAGCACTAATTAGATCTAACACTTACTTTAATTACTTTGCAACCTTTCCCTCAATCAAAGGCAATCAAAGATGGGTTGAGAAAAGCAATTGCAATAACCCCCATGGTATGAACCTTCAAGCTTATATATAGGAGAAAAAGAGCGTGTAGAAATCTTCTCGTTTTCATATGAACTGCCGCGTGCATGAATCTTCTCCGCTGTTGACAGGAGTCAATGCTGGTCTTCGTCCGTGTCCGTCGATGCGTTTAATAGCATGTTCAAAGCAGGTGTATACCTTATCATTATCTTTCCTTTATTTTATTTTTAAATTTTTGAAACTTTGACCGTTTGTTGAGAAAGATGTAATGTGCAACTTATGAAATTGTCATGGTAGTTAAAGACTCGATGTTAAAAACCGCGTCTCTAAGTCGAGACACTACGTCATCCATTGCATATATTGCTAGAGATGCTAATATAAAATCCTACGAGGTTAGTAAGGCAATGAGAACTCTGTGCCTCAAGAAACCTAAGGTCTCAAATTTTTAATAAGGTCCCGAGAAAGTAAATCTTCAGAGTGCCAACATTGTATGAGAAACTCTGTGCACTCACGTGGGTTTTTTCTTTTACTATATAATTGATATTGGATGCAGATTTAGAATTGTATGAGAAAATCTACAGTACTTCATTACCACGATCAGAATTTCAAAAGGAATGATAATATTAGTAGAAAGGGTTTTCAAAACACCCTCGAGACATTAGAGAAAACTATATCCTTTCGGACAGATGGTCATCCCGAAAAATTGTATTGGCATAATTTTCTGACTAAGCTAAAAATGAAACACATGTACGACACTATTCGTGTTTTGTCTCCATAGATTGTGGGGTTTCATGTTTTGGCCCTATCTGTAGTTTCCAATAGTTCAAAAATAAATGGCCGACCACGCGGCAATTTAGTCTCCTCGATGTTTCAAACCCTTGTGCCCCTTCAATCCCTGTCCAGCAAACCGAGCAGGAAAATGACTTCACTTTTAGTCCACCTAATTAACAATATCGCTTTAGCTACATTTATTATTTAGGGACCATAGTAAATTAACGTTTTCTGATTTCAAAGACCGAGGATTGATAGGTTATTGTAGTAATAATTGGGCTTTAAGAAAAAAAGAGCAGAAGAAAAAGGAAAAGATTAATAAGTTAGCTTAGTGCAAGGATATGCATGGAATAGGGCATGTATGCTCTTTGCATGCTAAAACCCCAAAAAAAAATTGAATGATGGGCTATTGGCCGCATGGTACATGACTAAGTTTGCTTTGACCGACTTAGGGACATTGGTTTAAAATGATTTCTTTCGGCAAACAGAGGAGAATTGGTTCTTGAATTAGAGAGAGTAGCGCAGAGGAAGAACTAAAAAGATTGATTTTGTCGAGATTGATAAAACAAGGGAAAAGAAATAAAGAGGGTGGCGTAATATTCGACTTGGGCTTTGGTTAGTTGTTAATGATGCTTTATGTCTTGTTTGATATTGTAAATTCATGTCTTGAAAATGATAGGAATGTGATATGTTTATGAATTATGAAAAATGCTCTAACACAGAAAAAAAATAATTATGAAACAAGGATCACATGGTTTGATATTTGAAACGAAAAATGTCTAGAGTATATTTCTTACAAAAAGCCAGATTGGACATTTACTTTTTGGATATTTGTGAATAATTTGATTAACGTTTTATGAAAAATATTGTGAAAGGCTGTACATACTACTTTATGAACTTGATTTATGAATATTATGAAAAGTTATATGTTTTGGTTAGTGAATCTGGGCATAAGAATATTAGAAATGCTAAAAGTTTCATACGATGTTCATTTTAGTACCAAAAGTTTTTTTTCGGATACTTAAATATCACTTAAAAAAAAACGATCACTTGAGTATCAACTCCGATTTAGATTGTCGAAAATCCGACGTGATCATATTATATTAATTTCTCCGATCAACATGGCTCACCGGTGTGCCTAGTGAGGTATTTAGTAAAATATAATGCCGATAAAAAAAGTAAATACCGAGTGAAAGACAATCAATCTCTAGTAAGAACAACAAAATCACTACGACCTCTCTCTCTCTCTCTCTCTCTCTCTCTCTCTCTCTCTCTCTCTCTCTCTCTCTCTCTCTCTCTCTCTCTCTCTCTCTCTCTCTCTTCTTCTCGACCTCGTGATAACCCGGCGATCTCCCACCTCGATTCGCCATGTTGCGGCAAGCCACGAAGAAGCTACTCAACTGGCCCATCCCGGCGTCCGCCTTTCGAGGGCCCCTTTCTACCCGTTCTCTGCCCGAGATATCATGGCGCCCGCGAAGGCCGGCATTCGTGGAGGCCTGGAAGAAGCTGATCCCGAACATCGACCCAACTCCCAAAACCCCTCTCTCCTTCATGCAGTGGAGGCCTCCCACGCCGTTGTCGATCCCCTAAAAGCTCATCGTCAATTTCGTCCTTCCTTATGCAGTCGAAGCTGTCCCAAAAAGAGGTTCGTTTCTCGAGCTCGATTGGCTGAATCGATCATTTCTGTTTGGACGCCTTGCTTGCTTGCTCGCTCTTTTTTTTTTATGATGATTGGGGATTGGCCACGTACGGATGGTCGCGGCAGTCAAGTCCGCGGAATTGCAGAAATCGGCCTCCAAGAACCACTAATCCGGTGAGTAATTGCTCCCCAGAACAAAATTCGAGATTCGCTTTTGGCGAGAAGAGGAACGCGAGGAAAGGGAGGCCAATTGGACGAGCGGGCGTTTGGAGACCGAGATGGCGAGATCAAAGACAAGCCACTCGTGAGAGACGCCGACGCTCGTCCATGATCGCCGCCCGCGTCGTTCTCGCCAAATCTAGTCGGCTTGGTCGGTGTCGGCGACTCACCGGGCGACAACGATGGGGGGGGCGGAGGTTGAACTCGGAGGGAGAGGATGACCAGATGGGTTTTTCAAGCAAGAGGGACCAAAGTTATTCGTAAGAGAGACTAGGGGTGTCCAATCGGATCGGATTTACGCTAAAAACCGGACCAATCGAACCGAAAAACAATTCTGGAAACCGGTTCTAACAAGAACTGGTATGGGTACCGGTTCCATTTTTTGGAAACCGGTTAGAACCGGTTCAGTTTCCGGTTCCAAGTAAAAATCAATCCAAACTTGTTTTAGAACCGGTTTTAGAATCGATTTTGAGATAATGTACAAAAAAGTAAAAAGCCTATATAACATTGCCCTACTTCACCTGTTTTAGAACCGATTTCCGGTTTAATATTGAAATATGTTTCATAACTATGAGCGAAATAGCACGGTCCTTAAAGTTATATAAATATTGTGTGATTCAGATTAGATATATATGCATTTTTCTAGTGAGAGCATATGCTTTACCGCTAAATCTCTTGATTTTTTTTTCAAGATATTTCATTCGGAAATAGAAGTGAGGAGTTATCTCATCACGGCGCAAAATAAAGAGTTAAACATGTTGAATAAATTCCCTAAAAATGTGACTCTTAAAGATTTATGCGATTGGACTTGCCACATAGTGCTTTTGGATTGTTGATTTTGATGGATTATAATTTTAATTGCTCATTTTGGGGATTGTTACTTTTGGCGGATAGTATTTTTGTTATTTATCTTTTATTTTAAATCATTTCATTGCTACCTATATTATTTTGCTAGAAAAAAATGAAATCGGAAAAAGGAACAAAAAAATAAAATCTTGGGTAAACCCTAAAATCAGACCGGAAAAACAGGGTTGGTTCTAAAACAGGGTATAGGAAAAACAGGATTGGTTTCAGGTTTCAAAAATTGGAAACCGGTTATAACAGGGTTGGTTTCAGATTCTAGGTCCAGACATAATCTACCCTGAAATCGATCACCCCTAAGAGAGACGGCCGAAGGGAGAAGGTGAGAGAAGAGCAAGAAGAAGATGAAAAGGAGCTTACAGAGAGTGGTTTTGGGGATTGTTATTTTTGGCGGATAATAGTTTTTGTTATTCATTTTTTATTTTAAATCGTTTCATTGCTACCTATATTATTTTGCTAGAAAAAAATGAAATCGGAAAAAGGAACAAAAAAAATAGGTTTTTGGGTAGACCCTAAAATCGGATAGGAAAAACAGGGTTGGTTCTAAAACAGGGTATAAGAAAAACAGGATTGGTTTTAGGTTTCAAAAATTGGAAACCGATTATAACAAGGTTGGTTTCAAGTTTTAGATCCGGATCTAATCCATCCTGAAATCGATCACCCCTAAGAGAGACGGTCGAAGGGAGAAGGTGAGAGAAGAGCAAGAAGAAGATGAAAAGTAGCTTACAGAGAGGATAACGGAGGAAAGAGATAAAAGAGAAGAAAAATGAAACGTGGGACCCACTTGGACACAAGAAAGTCTGCGTGGATTTGTTTTTAATATAAAAATGTCAAGCCAGATTTAACTTTTTATTATTAAAGCCACTTAATAATTTTGGTTAAAATTTGTTATTGGAGGTACTAAGTGATCGATTTTCTCTGATTTAAAATTTAAATGAGTTGATAAAAATTTTCGACACTAAAGCAAGTGCCATACGAAATTTTTAATACTTCCAGTGTCTTTATGCCATTAACCTTATTTGTATGGAGGGGACCTAACAAGCTTTATGTAACTTTTTTTTGGAGGGATTTCACCAAGGTTTTCTACGGTCAATTTTTCTAGTCCAAGCAAAGATGAAGGGTTACTTAGGGTGACTCTACGGTGATAAAGTATGCTGGCCACTTCAATCAGTTAAGTAGAGTAGCAAAAAATTTTTTGGCCCATGAGAAAAACAAGGCTGAACATTCTGAGAGTGGCCTTCGACCAAAGATCTGCTCTAAACTTTCATCTCACGTGCTAAAAACTTACAAAGATGTCTTGGAGCGGGCAATAAAGGTAGAAAAAGGCATCTGCGATTGATTGTGATACATAGAGCACTCATCAGCAGAAGAGACCCAAGCCTACTGATTTCCAAGACAACGGTGCGAATGTCAGCAGCAAGTCGAGAGGTGATAATCGGCCGGGTTATTTTAGAAATCAGGGTCCTTGTAATACTTGTCGGAAACATCACGGTAGCCAATGACACCGAAAAAAAAAGGGGCCTGTTTTCTATGTGGAAAAAATGGGATCCATGGCACGGGACTGTCCTATGTAGAGGATAGCTCTAGCTCACAGTAGATCATGTTTCCAATACAGGCAACCTGAACTTTTAGCACATAATTGTTCCATAAGGAGAAATGCCCCTTCAGTTGGTAGGCCATGGAGAACCAGCCCCATTTATTTGAAAATTGAGATAAATTCAAATTTTTAGAATGAAATTTTCTTTAAAGGGGTAGAATGTAATAATTGAAGTTTGAAAAAAAAAAAAACAAGACCAATAAGTTAGCTTAGTGCATGGATATGCATGGAATAGGACACATCCTATTTACCTGCTAAAATCAAAAAATAAATTAACTAATGTGCTATTGGACACAGGGTACATGACTAAGTTTACTTTGGCCGACTTAGAGACATTGCTTTTCGACAAACAGAGAAGTGGCGTAGAGAAAGAATTGCAAAGATTGATTTGATCGAGATTTACAAAACAAGAAAAAGGAAAGAAATCGAGAGAGAGTGAAAGGGATTTCGGGTCGCGTATGTTTCGAAAGTCTTGACAAGTCGGATTAACACCATCTTGAAGCATTTATATTTTGCAGCTTTCTGAGTTACATAACATTCAACTTGGCTTTTAATTAGCTGTGAGTGGTACTTATCTCTTCTTGGACATTATAAACTCATGTCTTGAAAATAATAGGAATTGGACATATTATGAGTAACAAAAAGAAGGCATTAGATGGTATGATAATGAAAAGGTGATGTCTAGAGAGTATTTATTACATAAAGACGGATAGGGTGTTTATTACTTTTTTCTTTTTTTTTAATGTTTTTAAAAACGTTGTATGAAATGTATGGTGAAAAGTTATATGTACTGCTTTATGAATTTGATTTATATAATGTATTTTGCTTAATAAATTAGATTGTGAAACATTTATATGTTTTGATTAGTGAACTTAAATTATTATATGGACTCTGGATTTGATTTGTGATTATTGGAGGATGATGTAAGTAGTTTGATACCCAATATCACTATCTTTTGAACCACTGAGGGGTTTTTTAGTAAGCATACTGCTTTTAGGATATCCTTGATATGTGAGCTACCAATAATATAGGTAGAGACCTAATTGAGGGAGGAATCTTGATTGCTTTTATCACAGGTGTTAAGCGTAACCACAGATGGATGGTGAGCGCTAGATTGATCAATTGGATAGTGAGCACTAGATTTGATTTAATGGAATAAGTATTACTGATATATAAAGTTTTGTTATCATTTTTGACATTGTACTTATATTATATATTGGATTTGGGATATAGGAGTCATAGGTTTTTTGATAAATATGTACAGTCGATACTCAATTTGCTTAGAAGAGATTCGCTTGACTCAGTGAGTTGTGGTCTAGGAAGCACGGACACGCATTTTTTGCTTCTCAACACGTGTCCGACACATGTTGCGTGTCCGACACGCCGCCGACACGCCGGACACGCTGCCGGACACGCCGGACACGAGGTCAACGCGTGTCGGAGATCCGACACGCGGTCAACACGCCGGACACGCCGGGTGACACGCGAGTCGGGCGCGGGCGAGCGGCGCTGGGACGGACGAGCCGGGTCCGGGCGAGCTACCAGCGAAAGGCTGAGTTGAGCTCGCAGCGACGAAAGAAGCTTCAGGGTAGGCTCGGCGAGCCGCTATTACGGCAAATAACGGGGCGACGGCGGGCTCGCGGTGGCGCAAGGCGGACGGCGAGGCGGTCGAGCGAGCCGGGTAGGGGGAGCTCGCCCCGGAAGTCATGGGCCGCGAGCCCGCGAGCCGGGCTCAAGGCGGCGACGGGCGGGCGGCGGGAGGCGAGACGGGTGCTGGGGGCAAGTTGCGGGCGATGGGTCGGGCGGAGGAAGAAGAAGAAGCCGGCGGGGCGCCGGGGAGGAGAAGGAGGGAGAAGGAAGAAAGAAAATGGAAGAAAAAAGAAAAGAAAAGAAAAGAGAGAGAGAGAGGGGACTGGTCAGCGGGGAGTGGGGTGTCAGGCGGATGGGGGAACCGACGAGAGAGAGAGAGGGGGAAAAGGTCAAATCGCAATAATCGCGATTCAATGGCCACGATTCGAATCTAAAAATGATCTAACAGTCTCCAAAAAATCTTAATTAAAATTTAGGGAAAGAAAAGGAAAGTGGGCTGGCTGCTTTTTTAAATTTTTTATCTTGTACTTTCCTTTTTCAAATTTAATTATTTACTTTTAGTTTCTTAACTAATATATTTATTTTTATATAATTATTTTTTTGAAAACTTATGTGTATAATTTTTTAGGGTAAGTTCACTCTAGGCTTTTTATTTTTATTTATTTACTTATTTGAATCAAATTTAAAAATAATAATTTATCATATATATATAAATATATATTTAATATACAACGTGTCCCAACGTGTCGGAATTCTCTATTTTTTAGAAATGACGTGTCGTGTCATGTCGCGTGTCGCGTGTCGCGTGTCCGTGCTACTTAGGTTGTGGTTGTTCATATCGTTCATCTTATATCTTTTTCAAGTTCTTTAGCTAGAGATAAGTGGGAAGAGGTGGGAAATTTTAATAGTGGGATTTTGGGTATGAGCTATATATATATGAGATGATAATTTGTTGGGTTTAGCTGGGTGGTGAGATGTATATGTTTTTATAGATCTTAGTACTATGATTTTATATCTAGATTATCATTTTATCATATATATAGATGAAGACATATATCTTGATAACAAGTTAATATTGGTTATATTCGAGATTGCGATCTTTGGATAGGATGACGTTCTCGTCATTTCCCCTATACTTGCATAAGTGGGGCATATTTGGAGTACTAGAGTGCTCTTATATACTTAATTTGGAGCATCTATACTAGAAGTTCGTACTTTATAATTAGAAGCCCACTAATCTTTCCATGTCCAAAACGGAGCCGTCAAGGGAGAGAGCTGCTACTTTGTATACGGCTAAATCTTCTAATTTTTGGGCCCTCTTTCAATTTCGGCCTTTTAGCTATTTTCTATGCAATTTAATCCTCTGACTCATGTGATTTGTGCAATGTGATCTTTATCAAAAACTGTAAAAGTCAATTTTTAAAGTGTATTAAAAAGATACACCTTGCTAATTTTACATTTGTTCCCGTCATCCATGCTTATCATGGTTTAATAAAATTTCGTTCAGCGATACAAGAATAAGGGCCCATATCTAGATTGAACATTGTGATGGCTTGGCTGAACGGCACGGTACTATACCACCAGTTGGAATAGCTCCTATGCCTGCACGATCGGCCAGTACACGAGCCCACCTCCTAAATTTAAAGACCTTAAACGAACGCCATTAGTAGCTCACAAAGCCTATATTGACGGTAACAATACTGCGTCTACAAACTTAATCATTTATTCAAAAATTCTCGTGCTCTCTTAGTTCTCTTAGTTTTATATCATTGTTCTATGCCTGTGCTCTCTTACGGCCCAAGGTGCATCCTATGTTGGAAATTAACGTTTGTCTTCTGATTGTGAGTTCAAAAAGTGTTTTTATCTATCACGACTACGAAGTCTTTGATCTATGGAAGGAAAAAGCATGGAGCGAATGAATAAGTAGCCTCGACCCATGAATGAGCTGGGCATGTGGGCCGACAATCATGTTCCTGGACTCTTGAATCTGAGTCCTGTATAAGAATCCGGCCTTGAATGCATAAGCTAGAACTGTGTGTCCTAAGACTAAACTTGCCCAAAACCCTCGGTCTTACATTGCTAGAAAACATGTTGTGGGCTTCAGCATCTACAAAGAACCTAAAGATGGGGAAAAGATTTGTCATTTATAATGTTAATTAGCATCCATGCAACCGTATATTGAGATTTAGTTCAAATACTTGAAGGAGACTCCAAGAATGGTTGGGGCTGTCAACCCGTTTACCTGTTTGACGAGACGCCTACACCAAATCAGGTACCCTTTTTCTAATTGCTAGCATTCATTGGACGACATTTTCAAGTTCATGTCACAAGTCCTAGTTTTGGATGTGCTATCTGGACTGACGTTTGGGGTCTGCTGGCAATGGCGTGATGAGTTCAAGTTCGCATTCCAAAACCTCTTTTTAGGCCAGGAATAAGCCATCAGACACTGGTGGATACCCTTGGAGAAGATGCATTCAGGTAGTAAACTCAAGGAAAGTAATTTTTTATGCTAAACTATGTCTAACTTGTTTCCAGTATCTTTAAATGTTCTGCATTTACGAATTAAGAGTTTGCTGCCTGTAACAGAACTCCATGCACAAGAAATTAGTTCTGGTCTATTGTTCTTCTATCATGTAATGCTGTCGAGGGTAAAGTATCAGTAAAGTATCTCACCAGGTCCTTTACCAGGAAAACACGGAAAAGATCCAACGTGGCTTACACAAAATGGTCATAATTTTGGGGTAAAATAAGCTTTTAAAAATATCAAGTGTGCATTTCTTGCAAGTCCTTGCCAGTTCATTCATCTTTTTGTCATGTCATATCTGTTCCAATTCTAGACCATCTTGAAATGTTTTTAGATATTTTTTTTTGGTCGATTTTAGATATTTGCTGAATGGTATAATTATGCAGGGATGCTGAATTCTGCCATTTAGAGTTCTTCTGAAACTTTAAAAATGAGTTTATCAATTTATGTACAAACTAGCCCATTCTCCAGATGACAGGTTGCCCATGATGCACAAAAATGACTTAAATAGGAAAAATCATTATGCAGCACAAAATTCGTGTAGAGAGTACATCGCAGGTGCTCATGAAAAATCAACTTTTAATCGGTCAATGAAATTATCAACAATGGGAAGAATAAGCACGATCAAGGTTGGTACAACAATGTCTCCATAGATGCTATTGTGCTCAAATTACTTCTCAGTACTTTCTGTTACTTCCTTTGGTTGTCTAACAAATTCAACAGTTTAATGTTCCTCCTCATAACCTATGGGATATATCTCTTCATATTGAGTTGGCTGATGATGCATTTTTTTCCTGGAAAGAACCCTTTCATAATAATGAAAAGCTTTTCAATATACCAAGAATTATTTACATACATCTGTATTCAATCTCTTCATCTCATGAAGGAAGGCGGAAGTGTGAAGAGGTGTCGTTTAACGTGGAGACTGATAAGGCGCATAAGGATACATGAAGGGGGTCACCACCAACTTCTTCTAGCAGAACTAGTAGGTTACCTGAGGCTTTCAGAAAGGATCGAGGCACATGATACCTGAAAACAGAGAAAAAAATTAAAACGAAATCAATGCTTGAGAGGGACATATAATTCGAATTTATATAAACAGGAGAGAGTATGCAACTTTGTGATGCCTAGCTACTTGCTGATCAAAATCTTTTGCGTTGACTTGTCTCTGATGGACTTTGAATAGTCTTGCATTGTGTTCCGCTTGACGGAGATGATGAGAAAGTTGCATATAGATATTATCAGGTTCCCGATAAGGGCTTTTAATCCTCACTATGCATGTATACTATCGTATTATTTTTGCGATCAAAGGTTTCTGGTATCCTATTTCCTCAATACTCATCCATTTAGTTAATAGACTAGCTTTGACTATTAGAATTCGTTCGGTATTATAGTGACTGAATGATAGTTGTGTTGTGTTATGCTTTTGTTGTGATTTGAAGTGCTTTAACTTGTGTTTATGCTACTAAATATTGTATATTAGCTTTCTAGAAGCAATTGTAAGTTTTTGCAGTTATGAGGATGTTGCAGTTGTGAAGTGTTTGCTTGACAGTCCGGAAAAGCTGCAACGTCTCTTTTCACGGTTGTAGCTGTTGGCGAGAAGCTGCACGTGTCGAGACGTGCAATAGACTGAGGTGTATTTTGTTTTCCCATTCAGTTTATTAGTGAACAAGGGGCCTCAAGCATGGACAAATTTGAAGGGATGTCTCTTGTTTCCAAGGTGTCTGATGTTCAGCCTACTGTTTCACTATTGTTTTATGCTTCCACTGGGTAAAATCCTTTCAGTTAATCTCCATCTATCCTCTGCTGGAAATAAGAGAATATTGCACAAATAGAAAGTAATGTAACTTCATGATTAAGTGGATAATGTTAACATACAAAGTTTGTGATGGATTTCCCTTTGCTGTACGAAATGAAACCCAGTATCGACCAATGCTTTGTCCATTCACCCAAGCTTCTCCTTTAGACATGGTTGTAAGATTTAATGCAAGCGGTTCCCTGCCCTCTGGTGCATCAAAATAAGTCTGCAAAGCAGTATGATATGAGCTTATAATGATGAACGAACAACTTCATCTGTTCTAAGCACTTTTTGCTGTCACTTGTTTATCGGTTAGACCTCAGTTTTCATGCAAACTGCAGATTCTTGTTACAAAAACTGAAAGAATTAATAATCGAAGTTTGAATTAGTTTTCTCCATCATCAATGATAGGAACTCATTTTCTTTTTTAGTGAAAGACAAATAATCAAGTTGCAGGAGATAATAACAGTGCAAGTTAATCCCTGCCCCATATTTTTGTGATAACCTGCAAGTTATTATCCCATTTATTGGTATTACTTTGACGTTCATTTAAGAAGGGAAAACGTAATTTACCTTGTACCAAGTAAGTGGCTGGTTCACAGCTGTTATGTTGCTCCACTCAACATTCCCCAGATTTTGCTCGTTGTATATTTCTAATCCTTGACCACATAGTCCCACCTTACATAAGCGATAATAACATTATTAGCTATCAGTTGTTACCTTTTCCGTTCTAAGGAGAGATATATTATTGTCCACTCTTACTCTGCTGTCGTATACTTTGTCCAGGTAAGAGCTTACCTGGTATCCCCATGAATAGTTTCTGAAATTATATGACTGGTCTTCAGTGCACCAGATCTCCACCTCGGCCAATCCAGCATATCTTCTCTCTAGAAATGCTCCTGAGTCCTAGGTGATAGATCATGTCAATTGCCACATAATTTTGCAAACCTACTGGATATGAAAAGTTTAAGCAAATACTCACTGGCAGTCCAACCATAACGCTGAGTATGGAAATATTATTCATCTGATTGTCCAACACAATTTTGGTCTCCATGGTGAAGTTTTTGACGTCATGGTTTCCATGGGCCGCTCCTAAATCAGCAGTAGCAAGCTTAGATGTTTCATTACGTGAATCTGGACTGCAGAATTATTTTTCCTAACTATTCGAAATCTGTATGAAATTTTTCATCCATATATTTTTGCAAATTTTGGACCTACATAAATCTGTCATTGGTCTCAGTATGACTTTGTATTTTGGTTGAATGGTATCAGTATGTCTTCAACTGTTTATTGCTATTTGAATGTATGTCATAAGACAGGCTGTGAATGAGTCATTACTCTCTAAGATCACACTCCAAAAATTCATTCAGCGGTTCTTGGAACTTACCCATGTACTCATTGTTGACAAAAGCATGTGTAACATGTCCGAGAGACACAAGGTGAAGTACTGGTTCAGCACACGTTGAGTTTGGCTGAAAACTGACATTATAAGAAGTACGAATGGATCAGCTAAAACATATTATATACAAGATATATGTTGCAATCACTTTTAGCAAGATGATTCCACCTGAATGTGTACCAAAGGTAGTCGGATTCATCTTTTGTCGTAGTCATGTGTTCTAGCAATGTATCTGCTCTTAATGATGTATCTAAGTAGCTTGGAGTTACATCAAGGAATTCTTCCCACTCATCTGCACATTCAAATGTCTGGCTGGTTGTTATGATTCTTGTGTTGCTCTCACTTGTTACCTGTGAATGAAAGGTGAGAGAAAAATGACTGTCTTCCTGAAGGATGGAATAACATGTTCATTGTTGCTACTCGTACATCTAATATGGATCAATTTACTGGAGATTGTGTTTGTTCTTTAGTGACTTTTCTGTTGGTCAAAACCGGTGTATATTCGATGATTAAACCTTCTTGTCATCTCTCATTTAACAGAATACCTATGACAACCATAAATTTATCACAATATTGATTGCCTTTCCATCTTGAGAATTCTCAGACAAAAGAAACAAAGGATTATCAAAAAATTTGATCACAAAGAAATAAGAATGAAAGGTTGACGAGATATTAGTACACTTTTTAGATTCTGTAGCGTCTTGATTTCTGTAAAAATGGCAAATAAGTACTGCATCCTAAGTGATAACAAATGTTTGAAGCTTAATTTGATTTTGCAAGTGGTTGTGACTTGTGAGCATGCATTAGGGTGATCTAAATTTGTGCGCGACTTACCTTTGCTGTGTTGAAAATCGCATTTTCACAGTCTTGAAGAATGCTAATGGACTTCGGCAGCAATTCAAATGATTTATTACCAAACTGTACAGTAGCGTTTTTTTTTGAATCATTGTTTACAAGGAAAGCAACGCATCCTCCCATTTCTTCCTGGAAAACATAAGCCTACATCAAGGGAAAAAACAGACCATAAGTCTATAACCATAATTGTGCTACTAGTTGCTCTTAATAAATTGAATGTTGATGAAGAATAGTGACCACCTGTTGGTACTGGCCTAAAGAAAAATTAGATTTGACTCCCTCCAGCAAAGTACAAGAGGAATTCTTAATTGCCCCATGCAACTCCTTAAGATGACCCCATTTTGGCTGCCTGAGAAGACCTGGATCAGTAAATTCATTAGAATGGTTTGGGTATCCATGAAGTACGTCGAATCAGATCATCTGCTGCTCACCGTATTCATCAAGTGGAGCTTGATCATAATAACTTGTTATGAAATATGCGGCGGCTGTTCTGCCAAAATTCGTTCCACCATGGTACTGCATCATCAAAGCAATACACTTATCATCTTTAGTTTAGCACAGCGCCGGACATACATGCTGTAGGAACTTGACTGCACACACACAGACATGCAGTGTCAAAACAAAATCAGATGATAGAATACTTTAGTAGAATAGGTGTACCATATAGTAATTGATATAACTTCCATTCAGTTTTGCAATGAAGAGTGTGGCATGGAATGCAATGTCTTCAGGTGACCTTAAGTATGGTTCGCCACCATAGACTTGATAGCTTCACAAAAAAATAAAATAAACAAAAGCTGGTCAAAAATATAAAATCAACTTTACTTTTCTCTTCGGCTTTGTAATATTTCTGAGACTTTTTGTCATTCTGTTGTTTCTCTTTGCTAAATCTGCTCAATAATTCTTCCGAAAATAATGTAGACAGCTGAGGGGAAGACGTACAAGGACGTCCAGTCCTCTGTCCAAATAGCCGGCTTGTTCGGTGAGTTGGGCCCTGGAAAAGTTTCTCCGCATCTCATGCCATTGCAAGCATTTATCTGCGGGTCAAAGCAATAATTAGAGGCTGCATGAAAACAGATTCTTCCTCACTTATAGTAGGAGAGACCAAGAAGGACAGATTACGTCCATGGACATATAGAATGATAGTTGACGATCGATGGTTCTTCACTGAAAGTGCACAATTTTCGGTTTAAACCTAATAAGGTTCACTTACCACTGGATCCGGGGCATCGTTCTGCTTACACATCACCCAGGGCACTCCTGTCTCAAGTGCAACAGCCATGTTTGCTGCCCATTGGACATACAAGGGTCCTTGCTCGCCAAAAGCCGCTTCAATGTTCTTATACTCATTTTCTATCTGCATAACATTGTCTTTTGAGTTTTATACATTGGATTGTTGCTAGTTTTTCAATAATTTAAGCAAAACTGCCTTTCGGGTTTTCTCCTACCTGGGACAGTATAATTGGGCCTCCTTGGGAAGCATATAGACCCTCTGATTTCATCAAGTTGACGACCTTTGTTGTGAAGTTTTGCATGTAGAACTACGACTCAAGATTCGAGACAGGAAAAATGTCAATGACAGCTTAGTTTTTCTTATCAAGAAAGTAACAGATTCAAGATTAATACTAAAATTACTCAACTCTCTCTCTCTCTCTCTCTCTCTCTCTCTCTCTCTCTCTCTCTCACACACACACACACACACACACACACACACACACACACACTAAAAAGCAGAGTTGTTTTTAGTGTGAGCGATGAATGCTTGGATAGCTAGTCATTGACTAATCAATTGTTGTATTCCAACGTGTGGTCTCCCTAAAAAGCAGAGTTGTTTTTAGTGTGAGCGATGAATGCTTGGATAGCTAGTCATTGACTAATCAATTGTTGTCTTCCAACCTGTGGTCTCCCTCCTTGGTCGGAGTCACATGCACCAAAATGAAAGAAGGTACCGTCATGAACAGCTCACACCTAAAATCTAGAAAATTGGAAGACAACCAACGGATATTTTCACCTAGAATAAGAAAAAACCAAAATTTCATGGTGTTATATTGACTTTACACCAAAATCATACAAATTTAAAGTGGTGCACCAAGGACGTGGCATGTATAGAGAGATTCGAAAATTAACAGTTTGCTGAACATTCCATATAGAAATGAACAAAATGAATTTGAAATGGAGAAGACAAGTGTCCGACAAGTTTAATTTGAAGGGCATACCCTCTCATTCCTAATTTCGATTCTTTCTGTTGCAGAATACCTGTAATTTAGACAAATATAATAGATTTCACAACACATTTTTCTTTCTTATTATGACTATCTTTGTGCCGAAGTAGTGGTTAGAGAGCCAGAGAATTATAAGCCAAAGAGGTTCTTTCAATGTCTTTGTTCCAGAGTTTATATATAATTGTTTTCCACTATTTTTGGGGGTCAAAGAGTTAAGAAAAATAACATACCTTGAAAGGTTCATTATTTGTTCGAAATGTGATTCCCGGAACATCATGTAACCAAAATGGGAAACCCCTGCAACCCAGATAACACTAGTGATTTCATTCATTATTGATAAATTTCTGCTGGAGATGATTGTTTTTTTTGGTAAAAAATAGCTTTTGTCTGATTAAGGTTTGTAAATGGCCGGAAATATGAATTGACACATTACCAAACATACCCGTAAGTCCACTCGCTCTCAATGAAGGGTCCAATTCTGAGGCAAGCATAAAGCCCCTGCGCTTGGATTTCCTTGATGAATCTCACCAGATCATACCTTCCACTGAAGTCATACTGTGCAAAACACAACAAAAAGAAAAAAATCAGTTTAGAATAAATGAATTGTGCATTTCGACAAATTACAACTTGCATTGTACCCTATCGGTGTGGTGTTAATGTGCTTTTAGTACCTGGCCTGGTTGGGGTTCATGCAAGTTCCAGAACACATAGGTTTGGATCACATCAACTCCTCCTTCTTTGGCTTTAGATATGAGGTTGGGCCACATCTGCACCATGTGTGAATGCATTGTAAAGCTCACAGAATGACGTGAACTCGTAGTATGCATTAAATTGTGATTGAGCGAGCCTATAATATTAGACAACGACATTAGTCTGTCCAGTATAGTGCTAAAGAGTCGTTCATCTGACGCGTCTTCCACCATCGACGTGAAAGGGAAACACCGATGCTATGCACGAGTTTCTTTCTTTACTATTTCACGACAACCTGGGATTAAGTACTTCTTCAAGCGTTACTTTTTCTGTCTATCACTTGGTTCACATGCTTTTTGTTCTGTCTCTGCAGTAGGTAGATTACGAGTTCTCCGTGCTTTCATTTTCTTCCTGAACAAGACAAGAGAATACTGGCAAGAGAGACCAAAAGGGGCATCAAATGCCTACCAATCTTTGAAATTTAGGCACTCTCAGAGGGACACGTGTCAAAACTTTAATAGCTAAGCTGAGCTGCAATATATGTCACCCGTGATTCATTCATTCACAACTAATTCCAGCTACTTTAAAAGGCATTCTCTTTTTTCCTTCTTTCACTATGAGAAAGAATATATATTTTGTTCTCAGCTCATTACAGATCACATCCTGATGAGTAAATACTATGTTAGATTGAAAGATGATGGATACTTCATAAGGAGTGAGAAAAAAAATCACTTACATTGGCTGCATTATCTATTGGAAGTTCTTAAACTCAAAAGAGAAGGGAATTAAATAAGACAGCTCGGTGTGAAAGCACCATTAATCAATAACTATTTTCTGCTACAAAAACAGCTATAACGCAAAGTTAACAGGATTTAAAGGAAATAAATGTGAAAACTGGTCAAGAGCTGGTTGATGCTACTCTCTTGATAAAGGCCATGGCAGGTCAAGTACGAATAAAGAGTCATATCACCAACAATAAGACAAACAAAATGGACCAATTTCTTTCGAGTGTGGTTCGTCGTGAATAGTGGCGAAACTAAGGGCCAATGGTGGCCCGTGTCTCCTACGTCCAACATCCTTCAAAACAACTGTAACACAAAGTTAACAGGATTTAAAGGAAATAAATGTGCAAACTAGTCAAGAGTTGATTGATGCTACTCTCTTGATAAAGGCCATGGCAGGTCAAGTACGAATAAAGAGTCATATCACCAACAATAAGACAAACAAAATGGACCAATTTCTTTCGAGTGTGGTTCGTCGTGAGCACTGGTAGAACTAAGGGCCAGTGGTGGCCCGTGTCTCCTACGTCCAATATCCTTCATTACTATACAAGAAATCTTTAGGGGACCCAACCTCAACTTAAAATCACTAAGAGGACTTGATACAAAAAACCAGATGAGAACAACAAGACATGTGGCGCCTAGGGGAAAAGGAATGCAAGACTACACAAGAATTTGGTGATGTATAGAAGATTGTTTCAGCAACATTCGCGATGAGTAGAGAGAGAGAGAGACCTGAGGAGTGCTTCTAGGATAGTGGATAGAACCAGAGAAAAGGATTTGCCTCTGCCCATCAATAAGGAGTGATCTTCCATCATATGTCACCTCTCCTCCTCTCACCCCTTCCCTCCACAAGCCGGTCACCAACACCACCATTAGTGCAACCAAATGCACCTTCCTCCCCACCATCCTCTTTCTCTCTCTCTCTCTCTCTCTCTCTCTCTCTCTCTCTCTCTCTCTCTCTCTCTCTCTCTCTCTCTCTCTCTCTCTCTCTCTGTAATATGACTGGTTCAAGAGACTGGGTTGGGACAGAGGCCACTCCTTTCAAGTCTTACGGGCTTTTATATGGGAAGTAGCTCTCTGTCTTGGTTGTCTTGTGTGCTTCACATGTGTTGAAGAGGATGCTCAAGTCATACAAAGAAACAAAGTAATTAATAATTATAGGTGGCAAATCCAGAAAATCCTAACAAGAACTTCTCAAATGACATATTTAGGATAAAGCTGACCCAAAGCAGCTCCCATCTTAGACTTTCACATGGAGTTTCCAATCAAGGCCCTTGTCACTATAATAAGATTATTCATGACAATATAGGACTAAACGATGAATAAAATAGTAGCCTAAAACTTAGTCTACATTACTCTCTCTCATAAATTATAGATTAACAATAAATAAACTTTGTCAGATTATAATTCCAATTCTTTTCCAAAAATAAGACCTACTACACAAAAATTTCCTACTTTATATCCATGTATAAATTTTCTCTCTATTGGAAATGTAACTATGAAACTATTGCCTAGATGAGGGTGATTACAAAAAAAAAGCTCTAATCCTATTGTACAAATACCAATTCAGTTATAAACCTTTATATTTTTTCAATTGAGCCTTCAAACTTGTCAATGTAGTCCTTCAAGACAATTTATAAAAAAAGAAAAGAAAGAATGAAAAATCAAAAAGATAAAAAAATCACTTGAGTGCTAGCTATGCCACTTTGGACGGCCAAAGTCTACATCAGCAATTGCCGACCAAAATTGATCGAAAAGACTACATTGAAAAATTATTAAAAGGTTTAGGACTAAATTGAACAAATTAAAGGGATTAAAATTGAATTGGCATTTGTACAATATGTTTATGAATTTCTAGTAATTCTCCCACCTAGATGCATGTAGACAAGTACATGATGTTAGGTGGTTTTGAGCCTTTCTTATGCCAAAAAGCTATATCAAAAGATAAAGATTTCCCTTACACTTATAGACTAACCCACTTGTCCTTTCATAACCCCAACAATCTCCCCTTCACACATCGAGCCCTAAGTCGGAGCGGCAACAACCTATATCTCTCCTGTGATTGTTGGGTCTAGACTTATTGGTAACCTCTCTGATACTAATGTTGAGTGGTTTTGGGCATCTCTCACCCTTAGAAAGCTAGTTCAAAGAGTGAGACTTTCCTTCATATTTATAAACTAACAATTTGTCTCTTCCACAACCGATATGAGATAACCCCAACATATGATTACCAAACAAACGTAGAACGCTTATGACTATCTTATCAAGATTCAGTGGTCTGCTCCATGCATAATATCACAAAATTTTCTTAGGATTATCTTGCACGGCTTGGTGGCTTGCCTCGAGTTCTAAGCTATGTAATGCTCACGCGTGACAAAATTACCAATATCTTTACAGTCGCACATGTCACATTGCGACGTCCTTTTTGCCCCTTTTTTCACGCAGACGTTAAGTCAAGCCCCCCACTTCGTTGACTTGTCTCGGGTCGGGCCTTAGGAATTCTCTCAATCCACCAATGTTAACCTGATACATTCGATTGATGGGCCTTGTGAATACAAAGATGGTGATGCTCACGTTTTACACGAGTTTGGGGAATTGGTTGAGTTGGGAAGATGCGAGATTTTGTGTTTCAAGAAGCGTAGAGTCTCAAATTTTGTGCAACCGGCTCTTTGATCAGACTTAAAAGGGTGGATTTAGTTTTCGATTTTTTGGCTAATAAAAATGGTGGATTTCGTTGACATTCTTCTAACTCGTCATACCATCCATCGTAAAAAAATTTATGATTAAATTAGCTAAATCGAAAGGTTTATGACTGAATTGACGTCATATAATAAGTTTATGACTTTTTGAACCATTCTCTCTGTGATAAATGAAGAAGCACATAGGTAGCTTGTGTTACAATTGATGTATGTAGTGATAATACTACAGACATCCGATATCTAATCTAATTTTAGAATATAATGAAGAAATAACATTTTACATCTATACTTTGAGTTCTGGCTAGGTTTCACCCACGTCGTGACTATTTAATTAGTGTGACACTAATTTAATTACTGTAGGGACGGCTAAAAAATCATGGCGATGGCATCGACCCATCCCAAATCCATTTACCTAAACGAACATTATTTGAAGATATACATATATTGATGTACACATCCAGCAAAGAAAACTCAAAAAAAGGACCTAGAGGAAATAGAAAAATTAAAAATTTGTTAGAGCGATTAGATATGAAATTATGGGTATCAAATGCGTGATGTATGTGTCGATTGAGACAATCTCTACTTCTTTTGGGGTAATTTTTCTTGCATCTTCCCGTCCGGAGCTCGGGGATCCTATATGCCTCCAAAAATGAAGGGCCTTAAATACTTGAAGAAAAGCATCCGCACCTAACAAGATTAAGTGAGTACCCACAGTTGTGGTCGTATTATCTCTATATTTCCATACATAACCAAAGAATCAAAAGATTCTTTGAGAGTCGGAGGGCCCAAAGGTGCATGATAAGTACCGCCAAAGCCTAACACTGCAGAGGAAATCAAGTGAAGTGTTCCAATACAAAATAGGATCAATACTACGAAAAACCCTAAACTGGTACACCTGTAACAATTTTACCCCGAATTATTTTTTTTACTACAAAAAACCCAAAATTAGTACACCTGTGATAAATTTATCCCGAACTATTTTTTTTACCACCAAAAATCCCAAATTGATATACTTGTGACAATTTTACCACGAACAATTTCTTTGACCACTAAAACCCTACACTGGTACACCTGTGACAATTTTACCTTCGAACTAATTTTTTGACAACTAAAAACCCCTAACCGGTACATTTATGACAAATTTACCCTATGTTAGTGTCCGTTAAATTATATTAATATCACAAAAATCATAAATTGGTAAACTTGTGACAAACAGATGGATAAAATCCAAAACCGGTACACATGTCAATTACCACGTGTCATTAAACTTCGCAATATAATAGTAAAATTTAACGGAAATTAATGGAGGGTAAATTTGTCACAGGTGTACCAGTTTGGGATTTTTGGTGGCTAAAAAATTAGTTCGGGAGCAAAATTGTTACAGGTATATCAGTACGGGATTTTCGATGGTCAAAAAAATAGTTCGAGGTAAAATTGTCATAAGTGTACTAGTTTAGGGTTTTTTGTGGTAAAAAAAATAATTTAGGATAAATTTATCACAAGTGTACCAATTTGGGATTTGTCATGATATTAACCCTACAAAATATGCAAAGGTATCTATAACTTCCCCACTCGGACCTAGGGGTGTCAATGGGTCGGGTCAGGTAGGGCTTTCATGATACCTGACCCGACCCGAAATATATAGAGTCTCACTTGACCCGACCCGACCCGACCCAAGACCCTGTTAAGTATATATTCTAAGAATGGGGTTGGGTCGGGTCGGGTTTAGGGTTTATTCTCTATACCTGACTAGCGACAAAGGGTTCGATCTTCATGTCTCCATCTTTCCTGTACAAAGGACACCCATCCTTCCCATTTGTGACCACAACACAGCACCATTTCCTCACCTCCTCCACGTCCATATAAGCCGCTTCTTCGGATGATGCCTTGATGAACCCAATTCGAGGCAGGAGATGATAAAACCCACTCTCCTTCAACTCCACAAGCCTCACTATTCCATCGACACCATCGAAGACCCGGATCAGGGCCTGAATATCTACAAACACCACGTCACACATCTCAATCATTTTCTCGAGCGTCTCCACCAATATCTCGCCTCCGACCCCAACCGCCATCCCAAAACTAAATTTCCCTCCGGGGAGATCCGAAGGTGCGATCGGGTTGCAAGAGCCTACCCGTTTCAGGACACGGTCCACATGCCCGCTCTCGCCCGAGCCCGAATCGAAGTATGCATGGAAGAGGGTGGTCACGCAATCGGGCGCCACAATCGAGTAGCTAGCCGCCGTCAAGTACTTGAAATCCGGACCCACCTTCGACACCGAGTCGAAGGGGACCGAGAGGCCATCGAGCACGGCGGAGATGAAGGAGACGGCACCGCCGAGGGACTCGGCCACCGCGGCGTCGTCCCAGAACAGGACGTCGTGGCAGTAGTTCGTGGCGACGAGGCCGCGAGGGGGGGATGGCGTGGGGTTGGGATGGCTTGGGCGAGCCCCTCGCCATGGGGAGGTTGGCGGGCAAGAGGGGAGAACGATCGGAGGAGCGTCGGACTGTTGGGATCTAGCGACAATCATGGGTGTGGCAGGGGGAAAGGATCAACCGGGAGATGAGTCTTGGAGCAGAGAGAGAAAAAAGCGAAGGTAAGGGGGGGTGGGGCGCAGAGAGAGAAGAGAGGGAAGGGGAGAGAGGGGGGTAGGGTTATATTGGTACCAGATCAAAAAAGCTTGGCCCAGCCCGGCCCGACCCTATCCTAATAAAAACCCACATCTAAAACTTATACCCATAGAAAATAAGACCTGACCCCAAAATACCCTAAAATTTCTGGTCGGGCCGGGTCAGGTCAGGCTGGGCAGGGTCGGCTCGGGTTTTTTTGACACCCCTACCCGGACCAACCCCCAACCTAGAGTAGCTAGGTGAGAAAGTACAATTAACCCTCGTTCATAAATGTTCTTTTTTGGTACAAAATGAGCTACTTCAAATAGGTTCATCATTCCTGCAAAAAATACAATTAACCGGCATGAGCTACATGTGCCTCCAATAGTTTATCGGACACACATTCTCGGTCCACCAACCCACCAAGCAAAACTGGGGGGTTTTTTTTATCAGGACTAGATAAAGTTAAAGTTCCAATCAGACACCGTTTCCTTGGGGTAGAACCTCCTCAACAAATGTAAGGTTTTCAGTAGGATGATCTCGAGCCGCCAAATTGCCCAAGGAATATGCTCTTTTGAGTCCAATCGAAGATTTTAAGACATCGATGTCCTTTTTATCTTTTCTTTTAGCCTTTGGCTGGTAAGCTGTTGGAAGTTTACGATGAGATCTTCAATGCCATACTTTTATTCAATATTAAAAAATTCTAACAAATGGATAAGACTTTATAGTGTGAACCCTTTGATTCGAACAATCTTTAGATAACTACGAGATATCTAACTCAGATTTTTGCTTTCCTTATTTATGGAAAGCCCCTTTTGGATTGTGTTCATTTTCGAAAAAATATTCTTTCAGAAAATATCTTTCGCATTTTTCGATGTTCAAGGGCGAAAAATATTTTCTGTGAGAAAACATTTTCCTTCCCCACCCCCAAATCCTTCATTGTTTTGTGGAAAATTATTTCCTCTTTTCACAAAGAGGAAATCATTTTCCCCCAAAGTGAAGGCAAAAAAATATTTTCTGTGAGAAAACATTTTCCTTCCCCACCCCCAAATCCTTCATTGTTTTGTGGAAAATTATTTCCTCTTTTCACAAAGAGGAAATCATTTTCCCCCAAAGTGAAGGCAAAATTATCTATGGGAGGGAAAATATTTTCCGTGGGAGAGGAAGTTGATCACCGATCACAACCGTCAGCCACCGGTCGCCGCCATTGGTTGCCCGCCGCCGCCGCCGCCACCGTCGCCGATCGCCGCCACCGCCGTCGCCGATCGCCTCCACCGGTAGTCGGTCGCCGGTCACCGTCGATCGTCAACCATCACCGACCGCCGACCGTCGGCGCCGCCACCCTTCGTCGACCGCCGCCAGTCGCCGGCCAACGCCGTCAATCCCCGACCGCTATCGGTCACTGATCGTAGCCGCCGATCACCGCCGATCGCCGGTCGCCCTAGTCGACCGTCGGTCATCAGTCACCGCCGATCACCGCTTTCGGCGCCATACCGCCACTAAGCGTAAATCGTCCGTCGCTACCCGCTGCCGTTGACCACCGCCCGCCGCCGTCGACCGCCGCTCATCATCACCCACTGCCACCGACTACCGCCGGTCGCCGGATGCCAACGGATTGGCGATCGCCGAACACCAGAAAATTTTTTCAAAACTTTTTCAAATTTTAGTCGAACGCCAAAAAATTGTGTTCCAAGAAAATATTTTTTAGAAAAATGACTTTCGAAAAAATATTTTTAAAATTTTTTTTTTCGTAAAACAATTGGAGCCTTGATGTCATCTCAATGTACGAAAAGTAAATTTTCCAAAAATATGAATGAGAAAGGTCCAATTGGTTGTAAAGACCCAACCAAGTTGGGACCTATTCGTAGACATTGGCCCCACGAATTCCTTCACCTTCGGTGGTCAAAGTCGGCTCCATGAAGAGCCTTCGTGGAAGGTGTGCGTTTGCAAATGGCACGAAAGAGGGGCCGAAAAGGTTCATGTCACTAGGACTGTGACTTGGACCCTCTTGTCTAGAAAGTCATTCATGACCCAATGTGTAGATTTGATGCTTTTGATTACATTCTCTACGGCTTCTTTTCGCTAGCTAGCTAGGACTAAATTATTCTTATCTTCCATCAAGATCAGCTAGTTTTTGAATTTGTTCACGCCCTTTTGCCTTGTATAGATTCATGTGTTTGATTAGAGATTTTACCTCATGCTTATGGCATCTTGCGTGACACGGCCAAGGAAGCCGTAATTAGCTTAGTTCTTACTGTTGATTTATAGGATGAAGATGAAGATTATTTTTAGTTAATAATATGGAATAAATGAAATGATGTTTAATGATGGTAAGCGTGTGTATAGTGTGTTGTGAGGCATGAGCTGCACAAAGCCAAAATTACTCAGAATAAGCTACAGTATAATTGGAATTTGAAGTAAGATTCGAGTGCGTAAAGCTAAAGCTAAAATCAAAAGCTAAAGTCAATATTGTTTGAAATTAAAATAACTTGCATAAATTTGGTTTGCACCCAAAAAAAACCTACTTGATCAAGACCAAGCTGGATTTTGCACAAGATTTTGTATTCGACATACGTCTATTCTTCTATTATTAGAGCTAGAATAAGGTGGTGTCACTTGGGAAACAGTTGTCATCAATAGGCACGTTCTAGAGGTGAATACTAAAGACATTTAAAACCGTGGCCATAGTTTCTCGTGTGGCATCAATATAGGTTCTCTTGTGGCCATAGTTTCTTGGAATTTGCGAAACATTGTTGATAAAATCGTGGGTTTTTATTGAAACATTCCTACGATGCCAAGCTAAAAATGACAAAGCAGATTGTCTTTTCATCTGGGTGAAAGCAGTAGCGCTAGGCAGCTTTGAAAAAAATGCTTAAATAGACGATTCACAACGACAAGCTTCGAGAACAAGATGGTCGTACTGCCACGTCGGTGTTGATACAACATGATTACGTGAATCCAAGTTGCCAACATTTTTTTTTCATGGCCATTACCTTCGCGGCCACAAACAAAAAGGCTCTTCCCCGCGAGAGAAAGCTCCCAGTAGCTTCCGGTTCCTCGTCCAACATGTACGTGCGTTTTTAAGTCATGCAGCACGTCACGCTTCTCTACCTTAACATGTCTTTAGTGCGAGAGCTGGCCATTAGAATACTGACATGGCTCCTGTCGTTTTAGGCCGGGGCATTGGCAAAATCTTTCTTCATTGGCGTCAAACGACAAACCCGTTTTTCTAAAACTTGCTGGCTGATTCGACCATATTAAAGAATGGAGGGTAAGTGGGGTCTGATTGAAGTGGACACTTTTGTTCTCTCTGGCCATCGGATCGAAGCAACACTTTGACAAATACCAAAGGGGAATGAAACGACCAGAAGTGACGCCCAAGGAGCGTTTACACGTTTTTCTTGCTAGGCCGTTCTACTAGCTAGGGTTTGAAAAGGTTTTGGGTTCTTAAATTTTCGATAATGATGACTTACTTAACTACGAGGGTTGAATTCTAATCCCAAAGTTCCATGAATATGATTTGACTACGTTCACATTAATTCGCCGTAGAATTTTGTAATTCAATGTATCATGTTGAATTTCTCATAGTGCACAATAAAAGTTCATTGATAAACTCACTACGAATGATTTATCACTTCCTATATATGCAAAGGTTGGCATTTTAATTGACGTGAAAGCTTTAAAGAAAGAGGCTAAATTCAATTGTCAAACGAAATGAGTTGATCGTACATAAACTTTCAAAGAAAATCCTTTGGAAAAAGGTAAGGACATGACTCGTGAATATTGGGTTGCTTGTGTGTGTGTGTGTCTATATATATAAATGACAATTTGAGAGTAAAACCATCGAAGTCAAGTTAATTGATTGCACTAAAGTGAGGGTCAGGTCAAAATTTAGGAATAAAAAATTAGTAGAACCTTTTCTATGGTTATAGTAATGTAAATGGTCGGAGGTTGGCTGTTTCCAGTCCTTGTCTGAGCAGACAAGAGCCGTATAGAAAAACTCATTTATTCCCTTTTAATTAAGCTAATCATGATTTCTGTATTGAGTAATGGTAGTGACATTATAATGACTTGGACGGTCCAAATGCGTCGGATTCGACCGCGCATGCGCATTGATCAATCAAATAGCACAGAAAACTCTCGAAAGGAAAAGGCCAATACGGTCTATTCTTTCTTGAAGCCATTCGGTCTTAACATCATCCCATCTTTTCAATCTTCAGAACTAATGTATTTCTTATATAGATAAATACATATGACTTGTTTACCAACACCATGTATTGTGATTGAATATTATACTTTTCAATGTATTCATTTATGTGCATTTGATTTTGGACGTGAAGAAAAGGAAAGAAGGAAAAATGGGTTTGTCAAACGTAGACAATTGATTCATTTGGTCGTGACGTCACTATCACATGAAATGATGCAATGAACAATTCTATTCCAAAAAGTACAATGTTTAAAAAATTTTGTACCGAAAGGTGCGGTGCACCGAAATTATACTGCTTGTGACCTGTTGGAGAGACGTGACCTTTAAAGTTATAATTGAAGAGCTACCAAATAGGCCAAAGGAAGGCTTAAAAAAAAGAATACCAATTCAACTTGTGACTTTTTTCTTCTTCTCCTCCATCCTACTATCATTATTGTATTGAATTTGAGTTTGAGTGCATAGTTGAAGAACGCTTTGAAGTTCATCAGTGTGTTCTTTTTTTTTTTTTTGTCAGACATCAGTGTGTTCTTATGAGAAGCTACATTTTGAAATAAGTATTCTGTCAAAATCGCCTACATCATAAAAGGAAAATAACTATCTTGAAAAAGAGTTTCCTAGAAGTGCTTGTCACAAAGCATCTCGATCTTCCATCGATCCAATCAATCAAAGAGTTTCAAGTGTTATCAATATAGTTTTCCTGAAGAAAATAAGGAAGTTCATAACATATTACAAAAATACTCTCAATTAAATAATTTTCTAGAAGAACATTTTTGTTTTCATCTTTGATCGCATATTTTTGTCGGGCGGGTTTCAAGTTAGGTATGTTGTCTATATTTTTCGCGTTAGTTAGATATCCATAATGATTCCCAAAATTGCCAAATGCAATTTAAATAGTCCTCATCAGGGAGATTGTGTGACATTCGGAAATTTCGTCACAATAAGAAATTGATGTTGGGAATTTTCTATGTTCGAAGATGATATTTGGATTATAAATTTAAGTATTATTTAAGTTAATATTCGTGCGGACGTGTAAAAATCGTTGTTGGATTGTAAATCGCGAAACGTGGCTTCGGAAACGTAATCGCCCCAAGCTTGTCGTAATTAAAATCTTAAACGTTGTTGTGTATGATAATCATAGCACGGTATTAATTAATTTACCGTTATTTTGGAAATCTAGTGAGTATTATTATTATTGATTAATTTTGGTTAAGTAGTGTTAGTCTTTTATTCTAATTTGCCGTTAAGGAAAGGGAGGGAGATATTTTCTCAAAATATCTCCTTTGAACTCTTCTTCTCTCACGTGACTATTGAAGGAAAGGTTAATCGAATGCCATTTGTCCTCTTGAGCTAGACACCTAAGCCTTGGGTAATCATTTTCCTTGGCTACCACTCCTTTCCTGATTTCTTACACCTGGCCATGATGGAAAGAGAAGGTGCCACCTATGAGTGCATTAAATTTACCCACCCCTTCGTATACTTCTCAGTTTTCATCTTCGTCTGGGTAATTACCAAAGACAATTTCACCCAAACCGATACTCTAACTTCATTTTCTACTCTCACCACCATCGATCCAAAAAAATCTGTGGAAGAGTTTTAACTCCGGGGGTGTTCAAATTCTGCACAAGATAAGTGAAAATTCTAAGTTTAAGCTAAGTAAATCTACTTAGCACTTTTAACTTGATTACTTGAGAAAAGTTATTTTGTTGTGCGATAGTGAGATTGTGATGATGGTTGAATCTATTTTGCTAATTCTATGCATATTCAAATGAATGTGATTTGTTTCTTTAAAATTATAGTAAAAATCTACAAGTGGAATGTTTAAACTTGAACACGTAAGTGTTATCTTTGGGGTTTATGTGCGTTTAAACAGAATAGAAAATCGTTTTACTCAAAGTGATGATTATGTTTATTTTTTAAATTAGGCAGATTTTAATCTCAAAATCTGATTCTGCATACTTCTTAAACTGTTCAGACTTTACCTTTAAGCCTTTCGAGCGCCCCGTTCCACCCCTTCTCTGCAGATATCACGGCGCCGCAGAAGGCCTACGCAGCATTCGTGGATCATATCTGTTTGGACGCCTTGCTGCTTGCTTCTTCTTCTTTTTATGATGATTGTGGGTTGGCCACGAACGGTTGGTCGCGGCAGTCAAGTCCGCGGAATTGCAGAAATCGGCCTCCAAGAACCACTAATCCGGTGATTAATTGCTCCCCAGGAACAAAATTCGAGATCGGAAGTTCGTTTTGGCGAGAAGAGGAACGCGAGGAAAGGGGAGGCCAATTCTGGACGAGCGGCATTTGGAGACCGAGATGGGCGAGATCAAAGACAAGCCACTCGTGAGAGACGCTGACGCTCGTCCATGATCGTCGCCAGCGTCGTACGGCCAAATCTAGTCGGCTTGGTCAGTGTCGGCGACTCAGCTGGCGGCAACGATGGGGGAGGGGCGGAGGTTGAACTCAGAGGGAGAGGATGACCAGATGGGTTTTTTCAAGCAAGAGGGACCAAAGGCATTCGGGTAAGGGAGAAGAGCGAGAGAAGGAGCGAGAAGAAGAAGATGAGAAGGAGCTTAGAGAGAGGATAATGGAGGGGAGAGAGATAGAAGGAAGAAAAATGAGACGTTAGACCCGCTTGGACAAGGGGAAAGTCGCGAGAAAATATTAGGTGGTCCGGGATTTCCACGTGAGCGTGGTCCCGGACCACTCATGAAGCGCCACGTGGTCCGCGCGGCGCTTGTGGGACCGACTCGCGAAGGAGAACTTTTTGCACAAAAAAATTAATATTCTTTCTCTCTCGTTAGCCATTAGCCCCGCGCGCTAATCGCTGCTCCCTTCGAAGTTTTTGCCTCTTTTCTCTCTCTTCATTAATTGCTGGCCTTCTTCTCCCTTCATTCGCACGAAAGCCCTCTCACTCTCTCTCTTCAATTTTATATGACACACTCTCTCTCTCTCACTCTCTCTTCCGCATCTTCTGAGAAACAGCAGAAGCCCGCTCTCTTTTTTTTCAAAATAGTCTCCACCCCCCCCCCCCCTCTCTGTCTCTCCCTCTCTCACTAACAAGAACGGCAGGGAGGAGAGAGGAGAGAGGAGAGAAGAGAGAAAAGAGGCGAGGGGCTAGCGTGCAGGCCTAAGGAGAGAGAAATAAATTAATTTTTGTGCAAAAATTTCACCTCAGTCGAATGGGCCCCCACATACCCACGTGGCGTTTCATGACTGGTCCTGGACCACGCTGACGTGGAGGTTCCGGACCGCCTAATATTTTCTCGCAGAGGGAGTCTGCATGGATTTGTTTTTAATATAAAAATGTCACGCCAGATTTAACTTTTTATTATTAAAGTCACTTAATAATTTTGGTTAAAATTTCTTGTTGGAGGTACTAAGTAATCGTTTTTTCTCTAATTTAGAATTTAAGTGAGTCGATGAAAATTTTCGACACTAAATCGAGTGCCATGTGAAATTTTTAGCACTTCTGGCGTCTTTGTGCCGCTAACCTGATTTGTATGGAGGGGACCTACCAAGCTTTATGCAACTGTTTTTTGGAGGGATTTCACCAAGGTTTTCTACGGTCAATTTTTCGAGTCCAAGCAAAGATGAAGGGTGACTTAGGGTGACTTTACGGTGATAAAGTATGCTGGCCACTTCAATCAGTTAAGTAGACTAGCAAAAAATTTTATGGCCGATGAGAAAAACAAGGCTGAACATTCTGAGAGTGCCCTTCGACCAAAGATCTGCTTTAAACTTTCATCTCATGTGCTGACCATTTGCAAAGATGTCTTGGAGCGGGTAATAAAGAGAGAAAAAGGCATCTGCCTGGGATTGTGATACATAAAGCACTCATCAGCAGAAGAGACCTAAGTCTACTGATGTCCAAGACAACGGTGCGAGTGTCAGCAGCAAGTGGAGAGGTATCAATCGGTCGGGTTATTTTGGAAATCAGTGCCCTTGTAATACTTGTCGGAAACATCATTCACTGCGGCCAATGACGCCGGAAAAAAAGGGGCATGTTTTCTATGTGGAAAAAATGGGATCCATGGCACGTGACTGTCCTATGTAGAGGATAGCTCTAGCTCATAGTAGATCATGTTTCCGATACAGGCAACCTGAACATTTAGCACGTAACTGTTCCATACGGAGAAATGCCCCTTCAGTTGGTAGGCCATGGAGAACCAGCCTCATTTATTTGAAAATTGAGATAAATTCAAGTTTTTAGAATGAAATTTTCTTTAAAGGGGTAGAATGTAATAATTGAAGTTTGGAAAAAAAGAGAGTAGGAAAAAAGAAAAAACAAGACCAATAAGTTAGCTTAGTACATGGATATGCATGGAATAGGACACGTATCCTATTTACACGCTGAAATCAAAAAATAAATTAATTAATGGGCTATTGGACACATGTTACATGACTAAGCTTATTTTGGCCGATTTAGAGACATTGCTTTGAAATGCTTCTTTCGACAAACAGAGGAGAAGTGTCGCAGAGAAAGAATTGAAAAGATTGGCTTGGTCGAGATTTACAAAACAAGAAAAAGGAAAGAAATCGAGAGAGAGTGAAAGGGATTTCGGCTCACGTATGTTTTGAAAGTCTTGACAAGTCAGATTAACACCATCTTGAAGCATTCAGATTTTGAAGCTTTCCGAGTGACGTAACATTCAGCTTGTCTTTTAATTAGCTGTGAGTGGTACTTATCTCTTCTTTGATTTTGTACACTCATGTCTTGAAAATGATAGAATTGGACATATTATGAGTAATGAAAGAAAGTGTCACATGTTATGATAATGAAAAGGTGATGTCTAGAGAGTATTTCTTGCATAAAGACGGATCGGGTGTTTATTACTTTTTGATTTTTTCTGAATGTTTTGAAAAACATTGTATGAAATGTATGGTGAAAAGTTATACATACTGCTTTTATGAATCTGATTTATACAATGTCTTATGCTTAATAAATTAGATTGCGAAATGTTATATGTTTTGGTTAATAAACTTATATTATTATATGGACTCTGGATTTGATTTGTGATTATTGGAGGATGATGTTAGTAGTTTGATACTCAATATCGCTATGTTCTGAACCATTGAAGGGTTTTTTTAGTATGCATATTGCTTTTAGGATATCCTTGTGATGTGAGCTACCGATAATATAGATAAAGACCTAACCAAGGGAGGAATCTTGATCACATTTATCACAAGCATTAAGCGTAACCATAGATGGATGGTGAGCACTAGATTGATTAATTGGATAGTGAGCACTAGATGTGATTTAATGGAATAAGTATTACTGATATATAAAGTTTTGTTGAAATGATATCTCATTTTTGACATTGTACTTATATTATATATTGGATTTGAGATAAATGAGTCATAGTATTGTTTGATAAATATGCACAGTGAATACTCAATTTGCTTATAAGAGATTCGCTAGACTTAGTGAGCTGTGGTTGTTCATACCGTTCATCTTATATTTTTTTCAAGTTCTTTAGCTAGAGATAAGTGGGACAAGAGTGTTTGCGTTCGGTGGAAAATTTTGATAGTGGGATTTTGGGTATGAGCCATATATATGTATGAGATGATAATTTGTTGGGTTTAGCTGTGTGGTGAGATGTATACATTGTTTTTGTAGATCTTAGTACTATGATTTTATAACTAGATTATCATTCTATCATATATATATAGATGAAGACATATATCTTGATAACAAGTTAATATTGGTTATATTCGAGATTGCGTTCTTTGGATAGTATGACGTTCTTGTCATTTCTCCTGTACTTGCATAAGTCGAGGGTGTGATATTTGGAGTATTAGAGTGCTCTTATACGCTTAATTTGGAGCATCTAGACTAGAAGTTCGTACTTTATAATTAGAAGCCCACTAATCTTTCCACGTCCAAAATGGAGCCGTCAAGGGAGAGAGCTGCTATTTTGTATACGGTTAAATCTTCTAATTTTTGGGGCCCTCTTTCGATTTCCACCTTTTAGCTATTTTCTTGCCTAGATTTAGCGAGGTCGGCCTCGCCAGATCTAGGGAGGTTGAGCCTCGCTATCGCCACCCCCCGAGATGGCGAGGTCGGCCTCGCTAAATCTAGGCAAGGCCGACCTCGCCGTCGCCGGGGGCAGCGATGGCCAACCTCGCCGTTGCCGGGGCGGCGAGGGCCACCATCGCCGGCCCTGGCCAGTCGCTAGTGGCCGGTTGCTGGTGGACAGCCGCCGGTGGCCGTCGCCGGCGGTGGGCCGAAAAGAAGATGAAGAATAAATAAAAAAGAAAGAAGAATCCATTCTAGAAAAATTGTTCCAGAATCAAGAAGTTACTTTTTTTTTCTTCTTGATTATGTTCCAAAACTGATTCTGGGATCAATTTTTTGCAAAGTTGTGCTCAAGCACAAAAATTTTAACAAATAGATTTATGTTTCCAAACTGATTCTAAGAATAAAAGAACAGAAATTTTCACTATTTGACACGTTGCCAAACGGGTCCTAAGCTTACTTAGGCCGACTAAGAGACATTGCTTTAAAATGGTTCTTTCGACAAACAGAGGAGAAGTGGCGCAGATAAAGAGTTGAAAAGATTGATTTAAATGAGATTTAGAAAACAAGAAAATGGAAAGAAATCGAGAGAGAGTGAAAGGGATTTCGGCTCACGTATGTTTTGAAAGTCTTGACAAGTTGGATTGACACCATCTCGAAGCATTCAGATTTTGAAGCTTTCCGAGTTACATAACATTCAACTTGGCTTTTAATTAGCTGTGAGTGGTACTTATCTCTTCTTGGACTTTGTAAACTCATGTCTTGAAAATAATAGGAATCGGACATATTATGAGTAACGAAAGAAGGCATTAGATGGTATGATAATGAAAAGGTGATCTCTAGAGAGTATTTCTTGCATAAAGACGGATCGGGTGTTTATTACTTTTTTCTTTTTTTGAATGTTTAACAAACGTTGTATGAAATGTATGGTGAAAAGTTATAGGTACTGCTTTATGAATCTGATTTATACAATGTATTCTACTTAATAAATTAGATTGTGAAACATTATATGTTTTGGTTAGTGAACTTAAATTATTATATGGACTCTAGATTTAATTTGTGATTATTGGAGGATGATGTAAGTAGTTTGATA